>JASDQU010225352.1:0-14692 GCA_032191745.1 Picea mariana | reverse complement strand
TAACAAATGCCAATGATATATTACAAATGGCAATACCAATATTCCATGCTTGCTAATTGGTGACGCAAACATGCTCTGCAGAAATTGTTGTCAATGGGTGATGGAATGACAGTGTGGGTGATAAAATGAAGACATCACTTAGCTTCTTAGCTTCTGAAAGTGCTTGTTCAATGATAAATTGTTGTCAATGGGTGATGGAATGACAGTGTGGGTGATAAAATGAAGACATCACTTAGCTTCTTAGCTTCTGAAAGTGCTTGTTCAATGATGTACAATACAAACCCATCTTAGAATCAACCGACATAAACCGGAACCCATAATTAACCCCCAAAATTATAAAATCGGGAAGAGCAGGGATTCATATTATAAAAATTGGTATGCCATACTAAATAACGTTTGTATCAGAAAGCGATTGTACCTCTCCAAAGTGCATTTGGTGAACCAGTTGGGAGCAACATCCTGATGAACATGAACTTCTGGTTTTTTATAGTTTTCCTCTTAATTTTTGGTTAATTGAGTAATGTTGTTGGCTAGTTGTTCTACGAAATGGATTTTTTTCATCGAAATCAGACGATATAAATTTACACAAATCACTATTTTTTGTTGTTCAAAATCCATTTCTGAATGCAAAAATGAACTCAACATGCTGAAAAACTCCCAAGGCACTTGGATTTTACAAAAATAATCATGAATCATGAACTCGCTTTTTTGATTTGTATGGTAATGATGCTTAGCATGAGCAGACTTGCCGAAGTCGAACGTAATCAGATTTTCGCAAATCTTTAGTGCGAACATCACCGCCTGCATTCCATACGAGTAATGGAACATCAAACTGTCGTGTGCCACGCTCCATTCCGAAGTCGAACGTAATCAATTATGAGTTCAATCTAACATCCCACATCATAAAAAATAAAATGTAAAAGGAAATTCCCCATGGGTATAGAAAGACAATAAAATTGTTCACAAAACTTTCTTTGGTCTCCATTCTAAGAAAACCATGTGAATCGAGTGGATGAGAGACGAGAATTGATAAATAAATTATTTCTTTCATGTGTGAACTACAACTCTTCACCAACTCTTAAAGGGTATTCTCATTTGTTGTTCATCATACTTTGGAATACAAGTCAATAACTTCAAATTACAAAAGAGATTTTACTTCATATCAAATTAATTATAGTGTTCATTTGAAAGAAGATGCTTATATACCATTTTTATAACAACTTCACTCATTTCACTATATAAAGTTGACATAGTGATAATTGGAAATGGAAGAAAAAAATTAGGCTTAGTTCTTATTCACCAAAATTTTGCTAATTAAAATAATTCTCGTATCACCCTGCTTCCATTACACTCATTGCATACACAATATCTTTACATATATATCATAAGAGTGTCAAATTATAACATGGAAGTTGAAAAGAACTAATGTAAAGTGTGGGAAGTACAAATAAACCTGTCGGGGCTATGGACGCTTGTAGGCAATGGGGCAATGCTTGTATGATACTAAGGCATGTTCGTTGGGCTATGGACGCTCATAGGCAATGGGGCAATGCTTGTATGATACCAAGGCATGTTCGTCGGGGCTATGGATGCTCGCGAGCTGCGAAGTAATGCCAGGTTAGAGAGATGAGGAATAAATGCATGCAAAATTTGGTTCGTATAAAGACTTGATCCTTTGTTTTGATTTCATAACTGCTTAAAAATTTATTGTCTTTAAACAGTGATCTCCATTTTTTCTTGATCTCTTAAAAATGTTAAGTTAAGTAAAGAGTATTGGTAATGAATGACTTATCTTTTCAAATATCAAGTATTATTCCTCTTAACTAGTAAGTGAAAGCTTGCGGCCAAGAGTAATTCATAAAGCAAGTAATATCCATATATTTGCAACAATAGAGATAACTGCTTCTTCCAGTGTGCCGCCATTTGTTGTGACCCATACAACAACCCCCCATAATTTTTAATTTCTAGAATAAATAAATAATGGGTCCCTCACAAATTTTTGGTTCGTTATGATTTGATTTTTGATTTTGTTATTTTGTATCTTGATTGATTTATTCTCGATCCAATTTAAATCTCTTGATAAAACCATTTGAATAAAGAATAATCAATAAAAAATAAAATTCCAGTCTCGTAGTTTCCCTGTGGCCCAGTGGACCAGTGATCGAGTTCATTTTCTTTTCAATACTTTACATTAAATCCCTCGACTCTTGGTGGTCCGGTTATCCAGTCGACGGGTTAGGTTTTCTCTTCATTCTAACATTTTAAATAATTTTCCAATCTCCCAGTGAGCCAATGAGCCAATGAACCGACATACCAGACCGAGATTATTCACACATTACGTTCTATTCAAAATAATAATCATGGTCTCTCGATACTCCAATGGTGTGGTTAATCACAAGATTATGTCAAATAATGAAAGTGATTAACATATTTAAACCATCCCGAGTTTTATTGTTGTTTTAAAAACTTAAATGTCTAAAATATCCCCGATGAGCTAGTTCCCGATTACGAATGTTTCCTCGCATTTTCGAAAAACTAAACCATCTTTTTATCCATTTAATATATATCACAATTGTTGTTAAGGTGAATTAAATGAATTTATTGAGAATTGGGAGAAGAATTAAGATCAAATAAATGACATGAATTCACACATAATGTTACCTTCCAATTTGTTATCAATTCACACAATGTTTCTGAGTTTGATAAGTAAGCTCAACTATATAAATTAATGAGTCTAAAGATACAAAGTTCTACTTATTTTCTTCTTCCGGTGAGTCTAAAGGGTAAATAAAAACAACAAAAGGACGAGGAGGAAGAGATTGAAAAGAAATCAAATTCAACATTCTTCTCAGATACTTCTTTCAAAATAGGAGCCGCTAACAACATGGAATGGAGCGAGATTTACAAGTTTATCAGAGATGGAGACTTTACAGATGAGTACGAGTATGGCATTAATGACTTGGATGATATCAATAAGTCCTGCCTGCACAAGATAGCTACCAAACCAACACTTTTGCCTTACTATGACATGGTACAATGGATCATCTCTCATACCGATATATCTACTTGCATTGTTGTGAATTCTACTCAGAAAGTTGATGGGTCACTCAAACTAGAAGACATTTCCAATATTTATAAATTAGGGTCACTCAAAATCTATATGGATGATAATTTTATTAAGGGTTTCATTGAAAAGGAGGTTGAAAAGGAAGAAATTAAAATGGGTGATTTGAACATGGAACGGTGGCATGATTCTAATGCTTTTAAAATTATTTCAGACAAAATAGACCTTGTTGCAAGATTAAAGAAACCTCCCATGTTCATAGCCATCATGCTCTATCACCTATATGGTGAAAATGACTCTTTTTAGTTTAAATTGAGTTGGGTTCCCTCATCCCCTAGGTTCTAAAAGGAGAAATATTCAATTGGGATCACATCCTCTCTGCTAATATCAGGCTAGAGGTGAAGAAATCACAAGAAGCACCACCAAGGTATTTCCCTGGGTTATTTATGCTAGGTTATTTAATATATGTTGTTTGTGTAGTGTTGTAGGAAAATTCCCCTACGGATAGGTGAATATCCTCTTGGATTCTAGACCCCTATACTAAGACAGAAAACATGCTAACATTGGACACTAACATTCCTTTAAATCTAACTAACTAATCCGAAAGAGAAGGAGAATGAAGAAAGTGTGATCCATCTTATTCTTATGTTTGTCCCAGCTGCTCCAACTTGAGCTCGATCTCTGAGCTCCTTAGCATTGTTTGACACCTGCAATGCAATGGACAATGAGACAAAGAACTCCTACTCTATTCTATAATATTAGTCCAATAAAATCCATCTATAAGACAAACATATGTAAAGAGACATAGGTTAGAAGGAAATAGGCCAAGTAATATATTAATGAGAAATCTTAAATAATTAATTACAGACTGTAGATGCAGTTGCAACAACTTCCCCAATTCCTCCTCGTCCAACCCTTGCACAAAGCTCACAAAATCATAGGTTTGATATCCTAAATCTTTCTCCCAAGACCATAGGTTTGATAACTCAAATCTCCACCCTTGCTCATGAGATCATATGTTTAGTATCTCTAAAATCCTCTATTCCCCACTTCTCCATGGAAAGTCCTCATTATATAGGATTTGGAGGCTTAACCACCATGGAGAGGATCACTCATTAGATCCACTAAAAAGGGATCTGAAAGATATTTAGGGAGAAAATATCTCTTAAGGATTTTAGGGAGGAAATATCTCTCAAGGATTTTAAGGAGGAAATATTTCAACCATCCACGAGATCCTCCACCTACCCTAAAAAATAGGAAACCAAATGTGCGATGGATTCTCACACTTAATTAATTTATTTTTCATGAATATTAATAATAATTCATGTGCACTTGGTATTTTTGCCTTCATGTAATATATCCCTCCTCCACATTGACTAGGGATTGTGACATTAATTATTCCATGGTGTCAAGGTGTATGAGACACTTATATGGCACTTACGACACTTAGGGCGAGGTACCTAGGTGTGCAAATTTCATGTGTAATAGAATGATCCTTAAAGTGTGAGGTCAAAAGAGATAATGACGGCCGAAACACTTTACAAATCTTTAATGCAAGGGTGTGGAGTTGGAGAACCTGGAAGAAGCTGCAAACAACCATCAAACAATATTAAAAAATGTTCCATTTCTGAGGCAGACATGCCTATGCTCGGAATACGAGATGTCTCAAAGCACGGTCGTCGACCAATACACTGCAGATCCATGAAAAATATTGACTAAGGATATGGCCACCAAAGATACAATGTGGATCCATACCTCCATGACATGAACTTATCGTAGCCATGAGAAATACAAAGTGGAGCTACGAAATGATAAAACATAGCCACGAACCAATACAATGTGGATTTATGTGACAATATATATATATATATATATATATATATATATATATATCAACATGCTCAAACGATCTCCTTTCGCAGCCTGGGAAAAGCAGATATCAAAGTGAATGCTCAACCCAAGGTCTTCGTCCCAATCCCGATGTGGTACAAATCTAGCCATGTGAATAGATGTTTTGATGTTGAACATGGTAGAAACCACTTAATTATCGATCATTGAGGTAAACTGTTAACAAGTGCGAGGGAAATCACCAATGATGTCAATGACTCCCAAGGTACCCTAGTACATTCCAATGAATGTGAATAAATGAGTTGAGGTCAAACATTCGTGGAATCATTCGATCAGAGGTCAATGATGTAAACCCACTATCGGAAGCGAGGAGGCCTGCCATTGAGGCATGCAGGTCCCAAGGTACTAACTGGTTTCTATGTCTAATTCCTGGATGATGTGTTGAAGTCGACAGGAAAAGACTCGTCGAAGGAGGGCCTTGATGTATCCCTCATCAATGACACAAAACCAACACAAAGATGCAAGACGATGAATCAAATGAGTATGGACTGACACAGGTATTGAAACTGGTAATAATGCAGATGGATGGTTTGAAGTGAAACTTCCCTTGAACATGATGAGGCACGGGAATTGACTTGGAAACATTGACTCGATGAGTACCAAGAATGTAATTTGACGACAATACGAGCACTCTTCGATTGGACAAAAAGTATGGCGATACATGGAATTGGTATGAATCAAAGACAAGCAGATTACCCAACTGTAAGACATGACACAAACAGGTGCCATGTTCAAGGGCGACAATAGTTGCCATAAAGGATTCTCAAAAACTTGACCCACTTCCTTAAATTCCCCCCCCCACCCAGATAGATGAGTACCTCTTTTTAATTTAACGAGCTTGAGGAGGATAACACATGCTCAATATAACTCACCTTTGGTAAGTTCCTCTTCCTTTGTTTAACGAACTCGAAGAAGTAAGGGTTCGTTACCATACAGGCCCTTCAATGTGTAGTTTAGCGAGTCTAGAGAAGGAAAACTCAGTGGTTTTTCATGTTTAGAGAGTCTGAAAAGAACTTAAAGGTGACTCCAGGGTTGTCCTTTTTTGTAATTTTAGTCTCGTGAGGCCGAAAAAGAGATAAACTACCACTCGAAAGATGCCCTTTCAAACCTTTTAACGAGTGTGAAAGGAAGCAAGATCACTCGACAATCTTTTCGTGTTTAGAGAGTCTGAAAAGAGCTTAAAGGAGACTCCAGGGGGTTCCTTTTTCGTATAACCTTTACGAGTCCGAAAATGCGATAAAATTTTACTTGGTTACATTCTCATGTATTTACGAGCACAAGAAAAAACAACAACTAAGCTCGGTAACTTATTCTCATGTATTTACGAGCATGAGAAAGAACAAAGACTAAGCTTGTTCCAGAAAAAGGATACTACGTTACGATGGGGATAACCTTCAAACGAAGATCATTCCTAGCAGTGTGTCTCTCTAGAGGTAGTTTTCCCCCAAATTCTTTGGCGAAAGTGGGAAATTTTTCTTCAGCACGATGTTCAGAGGCTGGAGATCTTCCCCCCAAGTGTCATTTCCTCCGACGACTCTTCTTCTTTCCTCGTTTAGGTTTCTGGTTAATAAGAGAAACATTTTCACTAGGTGAAGGAAAAGAAGGTTCAAGTACTTGATCGAGAGTGAGAATCGATTGTAACGGAGGGGGGTCTGTTTCATTTTTTAATGAGCTTGAAAGAGACAATGAACTATGCTCGTCGAGACCATGTACTACCAACAGAAGAGAGGAATCGAAGGATTTTTGTGCCTGAGTCGAAATCATGTTTAAGGTGGCAACCTACGCGGTGGGAGGAGAAGGCAAAGGAAAAACCCCATGAGGGAGGACTCCTTGAGAAGGCCTACACCTACACTCTCAAAATTATTCTTTCCTAGAAAAGGAATATTATTTGTTGCGACATTGTTGAGATCCAAAGTTATATACTCAAGTTGGTCAACAATGATAATCTTTCCTTGATGGGGAAATCGTAAGATATGAAACACCGAAGATGCGACGAAAGTCATTGCATAAAACCAACTATGACCAAGTAACAAATTATAATATAGAGGTGCATCGACTACTTTGATATCAACCGGAACAGTCTTACCCTTCAAAGTCACAACGAAATATTTCAAGAGTCCGTGAGGTTGGGAACCATTTCCATCAAACACTTTCAGGGTGGTTGGGGACGGAATAAGGGAAGGAGAACCAAGGGCTCTCCAACAAGGTAAAGATATGACACAAGTGGAGGCTCCCTCATCCAAAACAGTATGATGGATGGTGTTCTCACTAAAAAAAACTTGAATTTCGAATGCTAAGTGATGGGAGACTCTCTCCTTAAAATAATCTAGATTAAACGTAATCAGGTTCGACTCCTCAGGATCCATTTCTCCAATGGCCGACAACAGGGTTCTACGTTGATTTGGATAGTTCTTTAGAACTTCGAGGGTTGACATAGCGTAAGGCGCTTGCGCCAAATATTCAACGGTGTTGTAGTTTTGGGCAGCGCATGCATTTGGATTAAATACCTCTTTTCGAATTACAATCTTGGGTGGGCACAACACTACGTCAGAAATTGGCTTCTCAATCTGAAGAGGATTGGAATATGGAGGAGGAGTAGAGTTAGAAGGTTGGTCGACAACCTTCCCTTTAGTCTTATCACCTGGAGGAGTGTCATAGGTATTCGCACGAGTTGTTACATTAACCGTCTTAAACATGTAAACCTGAGAGGCGCTTGTGGAAACATCCCCATGGTGGGAATGACCTGGATCACCTCATTGCGGAGGGACAGGGTTTTGTGCAATCAAGTGTTGTTGCTGAACCGGTTGGGAGTCACCCTTCATATATTTAGCGATGACCTCATTATGAGGAAAGTCTTTCATGTAGTGGTCTTCCTCACAAATCATACAAGGAAATTTAGGTTTTCTTTTCGGTTGAGTATCAACAGACTTAGGATTATCCTGCTCGTTAGAAGATTTCTTGGATTTTCCCCTTTTCTTCTTACCTCTTGGTTGCTGAGATGAAGAGGATTGGACCGAATTCACCTTAGAGGTTTGAGCAGGAGAAGAAGTAGTTGTGGTGTTTGGAACAGAATTAGATTCCGGAGCAGGTCTTGACGGATCGTTCGATGGACGAGGAGAATTAGGGATCATATTGTAAAGTGTGCCAGACTGGGAGTAAACCAAATCCAAATACTGCGCATGAATGATATCCTTCTCCTCAGTAACTAAATTTCCCATAGCAACATCATGGGCTATGGGAGGCTAGAGCGACTTTGTAAACCAATCTGTGAGGAGTTGGTCCAGAATTGAAGCTTTAATCAACCGTCTTCGTCATCTCCACTCATGAATATGATCAGAGATGTGGGTGGAAGAGGATTGTTGGAGAGAGGTCAAAAGTTTTGTACTGGTATCATACCGTATAGGAAACTGAAAATGTGTCAGGAAATCCATGGCAAGAGAGTTAAAGTCGACAAAAGAGTTACGCGACAGTTCAATGTACCATTTTGCTGCCACACCTGTAAGTGTTCTCTGAAAAAGTCTAAGAAAAATGGAATCGTCCATCAAAGAGTTGGAAGAACACCTTAAATGGAAAGTCATAACATGATTTTTAGGGTCTTCCCCATGTTTTTAGTCAAATTTCAGAATGTTGGATAGTAATTTGGCAGGGATGGTGGGCCAAAACGGGGCATGAAGGATGGGATCGTTTGTTAAACACGATAGAGCTGACATATCTAACGTAGAAAAGAATGGTATCTGTCAGTTAGGTTGTTGATATTGGTGATAACTATATTGTGTAGGAACACCAGTAGGACTGTATCTAGGTTGTGGCGAAGTGACAAAACTAGATGGTCCTCCCATATAAGGTGGTTTTCCGGGTTGTCCACCTATGTAAGGTGGTTGTCCTGTTTTTCCACCCATGTACTGTGATTGAATAGGTGGAACTCCTACGTACTTTAGTTGACCTGTTGGTCCTCCTATGTATGGTGGTGGAAGGGACTGTTGCATTTGAATAATGGAGTTTATGAATTGATAGGGCATAGTTCCTTGCAGAGGAATGCCTGCCGGATTGGGTTGAGTCCACAAACGATTCACAACTCTTGGATATGGATGTCCAAGATACAAACCAATGGTAGTAGGGATAGAAGGACTTGCAAGAGTGGTTTTACCCCATTTCAGTTGATGTTGCAACCATGTAGGTTTCCCCCTAGTAAAAAATTTCCCTGCAGTTGAAGGTTGCCCCCTAGCTGAAGGTTGGCCTCCCATTGAAGATTGACCTCCAATGTAGGGAGTACTAATATGTGATGTGTGAGATGGAGGTTGTGTAGCTTGTGTAACCATGGTTGTGTGAACGACTTTACTACTGGCCATTTGACCTATGGGATGACCAAGTAAAGCACATGGCGTGTGCAAGTGTGGAAAAAATGAAGCAGGAATATTACCTGACTTGAGTGCAAGAGGAGATGAATGCGTAAGTGGTTGAGTCAGGGTCACCTAGGTCACCGATGTTTCCGGTAAAGAATAAGAACCAACAACATCAACTACGAGAGTTGTGAAAAAATATGAATTCCCAAGTCCTCAAGGAAAACAAAAAATTGGTGGGTTCATGCCAAAGTATTATGTAATGGTTGAACCAGGCGGTAAGCGATAAGAATGATAAGAATCAATGTATCTCGTGGATGGTGTATAAACGAGTGGTTGGACAAGTGGATCAATAAACGAAGGATTCACAAAATATGCCAAGATTTATACGAAGGTTGGGATCGGTTCTTCAATGTGATGGTCACTTCCAGGAGCGATGCTCCCAGTTTCAGAAGTGTGATCTACGATCACTGCTTCATAAGAAATATTATGTTGTGGTTCCTGAGTGTCAGGTTCCATACCTTGTATACTGTGAAAATTTTAATGCTAAGACCAACTATGAAAAACAAAGAAACACAATCCAATGAAAACTAAAAGCAATCAACTAAGCGACAACAAATTTTAAGGATCTTCCGAAGATGGGATATCAAGCCACCGGCGAAGAAGTGAGAAGTAGTTACCCCGACCTCCATGTAACATCCCTTCTTGGTGCAAGCAACCCTCGCTTTCGCGAGATCACCCTCCAAGGGTACTGAGAGTGTGATACGACGTCTGCCCCAGGTACCATGGGAATCCCCCCACAGTCACCTTTGTAGATACCTAGGAAAGGCCACTAATGTTACCAAGTCGCAGTCAGCCTTCGGGGGGTACAGTCGACAGCCGGGACCGAACGCATGGGAATGATATCAAAGTTCGAAGCGCTTCAAGAGAACTGAATACAAGTGGACTGGTAGGACTCCAGAGGACCCAAAATGGATTCCGAGTTCATGAAGCACCGAGACCAAATGAAACTAGTGGTTTCTCAAGAATAGCCCCCAATATATGATCTTTGCGCTACGATTGGTTAATATTTGGAGGGGTAATCTCCGCTTCTCTTCTGCACATGACCTCATGTTTATCCCCTGTGTGAGAGGGGGTTCCTGGCTATGCTTATATGAAAGTTGGATTTGAACGCTCTTTTGTGTTCTACAGTCTCTTTAGTAGTCTTGGACAATTTACTCACTTCACCTAGTCCAAAGACTCTAATCCTGAGCTATTGTTGGTGTGCTAAGAACAAAATATTCGAATTGATTTTATTAGCACGTGGTTGATTTTAATGGCTTTTAACTCAAAGGGTTCACAGAGATGAAACTGATGATTTGTAAGAGACTCGACTCCAATAGAATGCAAAAGAATGATATGTATTTCTTTATTTCAATGAATTCTATGTATGGGAAGGAGAAGAGTTGTATTCTTCTTAATCACAAGAAAACACTCAAAACAATGCAACTTTCAATTCTGAGATCAATGTGATGCCACACGATCAAGAAAACATTTCCGAAAACTGAAATGCATATGCAAAACTAGCTCTTTTTCCAATCATAAATCAAAGAAAACTTCCTAATGAATGTAAACTTTCTTCATTTGATTAACTATGCAAAGAGATATGCAAACTTTTTACTTCTGTACTTTTAGATGAAAGAGATCTAAGTTGGAGACAAAGAGCTATGAAGCAAAAACAATCAAACAAAGTGCACTCAAAGTGGTGAGGTCTAAAAGAAAACAAGTAGAAACTTTTTCTAACAAGAAATCAATCAAGGATTCAACAACTGACAAACATTCAAGGAGTACAAGAAAATGCAAAGAAGAATCCAAGAAAAGACTTGGAGAAAGAGAAAATACTCAAATTGTCCTGACAAAACAAACAACTAGAAAGGGAAATTTCACATTTTTGAAAAAGTTTCAAGCCCAAATAAAGACAATAGGAAGTGATAAGTATCAAATATCAACCCAAACAACTTCACAAACCAAAGTGCAAACCCTGGAAAGGACCTCTACAAAACAGGCTGCAAAAATCTGATGAGAAAAAGGCAGAAAACCTCAAAAAAGGAGATCAACGTTCCCTAAATCAAGGGCACAGAGCATTGCAATGCTATGTAAAGCACTACAGGAGAGCACTGATTATATATCAACACTCTGATATGGCCCACAAGGGAGCGCTGATCTTCCCAAAAACTCAAAACATAGCCAAAAGATGCAGAAAAACTCACCCATAATTCACAGAACTTAGTGAAAATGCTAGTGAAGATGGGAGAAAGGTAATGGATCATAAACAAACAGTAAAACTGATTTAAAAGGTGGGGAAAGGGTAGGGACAATCCAAGGAAATACAAATCTATTTTTATCCCTAATGGAATCGCCAATTTTTGTTGTAGGAAAATTCCCCTGCGGACATGTGAATATCCTCTTAGATTCTAGACCCCTATACCAAGACAGAAAACATGCTAACATTGGACACTAACATTATTTTGAATCTAACTAACTAATCATAAAAATAAGGATAAGGAAGAAAGTGTGATGCACCTTATTTTGATGTTTGTCCTCATTGCTCCAACTTGAGCTCGATCTCCGAGCTCCTTAGCATTGTTTGACACTTGCAATGCAATGGACAACGAGACAAAGAAATCATACTCTATTCTATAAGATTAGTCCAATAAAATTCATCTATAAGCCAAACATATGTAAAGAGACATAGTTTAGAAGGAAATAGGCGAAGCAATATATTAATGAGAACTCTTAAAGAAATACTTACAGACTGTAGATGCAGTTGCAACAACTTCCCCAAGTCCTCCTCGTCCAGCCCTTGCACAAAGCTCTCAAAATCATAGGTTTGATATCCTAAAGCTTTCTCCCAAGACCATAGGTTTGATAACTCAAATCTCCACCCTTCCTCATGAGATCATAAGTTTTGTATCTCTAAACTCCTCTATTCCCCACTTCTCCATGGAAAGCCCTCGCTATATAGGATTTGGAGTCTTAACCACCATGGAGAGGATCACTCATCAGATCCACTAAAAAGGGATCTGAAAGATATTTAGGGAGAAAATATCTCTTAAGGATTTTAGGGAGGAAATATCTCTCAAGGATTTTAAGGAGGAAAAATTTCAACCATCCATGAGATCCTCCACCTTCCCTAAAAAATAGGAAATCAAATGTGAGGTGGATTGTCACACTTAATTAATTTCTTTTTCATGAATATTAATAATAATTCACGTGCAATTGGTATTTTGGACTTCATGTAATATATCCCTCCTCCACATTGACTAGGGATTGTGACATAGGTTATTCCATGGTGTCAAGGTGTATGAGACACTTATATGACACTTACAACACTTAGGGTGAGGTTCCTAGGTGTGGAAATTGCATGTGTAACATGCAATCACCCCATTTCGTTTATTGGCTTGGAATTGGTCCCTTTCTGAATAAGTTATTCACATATATTGTTCTAAATGGTGGGTAGTAAACTATAGGAATTTATTTTATGAAATCTGCAATCAATTTATGGTCCCCTTGCACATGATTTTGAAAAATAAACCAGCCACCAAGTTCACCCAATAATCTATCAATACTATTAAATAAATTGGTGATTGATTTGTTGATGAAGAATTTTCATACATGAGGATTTATGAATGCAAAGGAGTACCTCATATTTGACTGAGGTATGTTCTAGATAGATTGGTGCTTAGAGAATTTGCACATATAACTATTAGTTTTGGCATTACTACCTCTCTGTCAAAAAGTCAGAAAAAACAATGACCATCTTTACCGATTCCATTGGGTATTTACTCTTTGTTGAATGCTAAACATGATCTGAAATAAGTAGAACAAATGGAAGGAATTTGGTTAGCACAAGAAGAAAACACGACATGAGGATATCACACAGGAAATAGTGCAACTTTGGAATGTTGCACATCTAAATGAAGAGGAGTTTGTAGAAGAAGTTGTTGATGCCTTAGGGGAATTTGTTGATGCAAATAAATGGTCACTGAGCAAGATTATTTCTCTATTAAGGAAATAAAATAAACAAGTGTTGGAATTGCAGGAACAATTGAGTTCCCGAGAGTCTACCTTGTCAAAATAACACTAGGCTTAGATTGACCATCTCACAAAAGAGAACAAGGTATATATTGATACCATTGAAAAAATCAAGGATGAAACAAATGATATCAAGTCAGAACATGCTAGGCAATTAGTTGTTCTCCAAAAAGAGAAGAGATGAGAAAGAATCATGAAGATCAAGTTAATATTCTGGTAGCCCAAATCAATGAATTGAAAATCAAACAAAAGAATGTAGAGTCAATGAAGACAAAAGCAGTGGAGATGAGTGACATATTAGCTTCTCTTCATGAGCTATTCTATATTTAACTAAATGAAATCAAGGAACAACATGACCAACTGTTACAATTCACTACAAAGTCTCAAACATAGTATGAGAAACACAAAGTTGCTTAGAAATCCTTTGATAAACTGAAAGTATGGGAAACAAAGGGTATCAATATACCTAAATATTACTCTATGATGATTGAGGAAGAAAAAATCGAAGTACAAGCTTCACTAGATTCTTGGTATACTAATTGTAATTTTTCACATGATTTGGTTAAAGAAACCAACAAAAGCTGTTCAGATCTTTGAGATCTAACTCTACATATAATTGAACTTCATGAGATGCCTCATGTTTAGTTTCTTGTTCAATCAGTACCCCTATCAAATTTTCTTGCAGATGTGAACCAACAAATAAGCTCATGAACATATGGGATCTCACAACTCAATTTCTGGAATATGGAAGCTGTCAAGAAGTTCTTCACTGGACCAACATAATGCCTAAGGTCCATTGATACTTTTCTGTCAAAATTTTAATTAGAACATGAAGAAATTTATAAGAATATCTATCGATGTAAGTTGAATGAGGATATTCCTCATCCACCTTTAATTTCACTGATGGTAGAAAATTTTACTCATTGGAAATCAAGCATTCAAGAACAAGAGAGAAATAAACAGGGAAAATATCTCTCTTTGATATCAATGAATAAATTAATTTGACATCGATCCAGGTGGATATTGGTGGCCACCCACCTATTCCAATTGGTTCCTCTTGACAGTTTTTAGTTCAACACGTTTCTCTGTAATGATGACATTTCTTTGTAATTGTGGGTTCTACACTTTCGGGGCTATCTTGAAGCCCTACACAACATCCAGGTGGATATTGGTGGCCACCCACCTATTCGAACTGACTTATTTTGGAAGTTTTCACGTTAGTACATCTTTTTGTACTTCTAGGGCCGTTTTGTGGCTCTAAACAATGTTTTTTTTTGGCTTGCCATAGTCGAACTATAGACAAAGT
>JASDQU010225350.1:0-10689 GCA_032191745.1 Picea mariana | reverse complement strand
GACTTTAGAGGGTTAGCTCTGCCTGCATTTTAGAACCCTAGTGTAGTCCGTAGGGGGGTTTTCCCACTATATCATTTCTCTTTGTTCTCTCGACAGAAGCCAACCTCTCCCCTGTCTGCCTTTTTCTTTCCTTTTGTTTTTCTTGGAGGCCTCCTCAGCTCTCCTCTTCCTTCAGCCAGAAGGAACTTAGGTCGCACCCGACCTGAGGAGACTACGCTCTATCGTACCTTGGGCTGATAGTTTTCTATCTCCTCAACCAGACCCTCCATGCTTCCATTCATTGGGGTAGTTGATTGTTCAACCACCATTTCTTTTCTCATTAACTAATTTTTCCTTGGGATCATGATCAGACTTATTATTTCAGTAAAGAGAATTTGGGTTATTTTGACATCATGAACCTTCTCTACAGTTTCCTCACTCTTTCCTCTAGTGATATCATGGCAAGTACTTCAAGGCTTCACCCCCACACTCAGTTATTGGCAATCTAAACAATAATGCATTTACATTGTTCACATGCCATAACATGGTAATCATAAGAAATGATTAATTACAAGTTGGGGGAAACATGGGTATTACAAGGTTGTTTGGGATTGATTAGGGGCAAAGAAGGGGATGAAGAAAATGAACCCCAGTTAAGTGAGCATTCACTTCAGTATGCTAAGAGAAATAAAAACACTACAATATCTTATGTCTTTTGTGCATTCGTGGAGGGATGATAATGAAGGATGGGTTTAGAGTTCATCGAGATGCATTTATGGTATCTTGTACCAACACGTAGCTTGATCGAGATAAGGCCTTTGATTCAACATGAATGATGATAGGAGATTGCAATCATTGACTTGCAGATTGATATGCTCTTAATTAAACGTTGTGATAGTGTTTTGAGGAAGTCTAAGTTGTTACTCTTTACATGATAGCATGTAAACTCGTAAGGTGGGTTTCTAGGCCATAGTTGTGAAGAGTTTGATGTCTGAGACTCCAATGGAGTGCTCTATTTTTTGCTTGTTTGTTAGTAGCCTTCACATTGCAAACCAATAACAATTATAGTTCTGTCAGGCCGGGGATGGCATAAAATAACTCCACACTTAATGTGTTTGACATTAACATGATATGTTAATAAATATACAATAAATGACTATTGGTCTTTCATAACCGAAGACGTTTCCTATCACCTACGACTATTCATATTTACAATATGTTATAAGTAACACATCCATGAAGGATTACGTGTCCAACATTCCCCCCTTAATCTAAAGGGGTGTGTGTGAGTCCAAGCATCATTCTAAACTTCCCAAAATTTTCTTTTCCAAGCGCTTTGGTGAATATGTCCGTGGTTTTCTCATTTGTGGAACAATGTTTCAAGTGAATAGTCTTGACCTCTACATGATATCGAAACAAGTGATACTTTGAGTTGATGTTCTTGGTTCGATCGTGGAATCTATGATTCTTGGACAACTTAATTGTAGAAGTGTTGTCAACTAGAAGAGGAGTAGAATTTACTTGTTTCTCTTGCAAATCTTTAAGTATTTTCCTGAGCCACATAATCTCCTCTATTGCTTCTGCAACTGCCATATATTCTGCCTCTGTTGTGGAATCTGTTGGCACTGATTGTTTGTGTGATCCCCAGGATACAACTGTTGATCCAAGACTCATGAGATAACCTGAAGTCGACACTCTATTTTCCTTATCCCCATCAAAGTCTAAATCAGAATATCCAATCACATTGAATTCATCTACCTTAGAGTACTTGAGTCCAAAATCTTGAGTTCCTTTCAAGTATTTTAGAACTCTCTTTGTCGTAGACCAATGTCCTTCACAAGGCTTTTGCATGAACCTGGAAAGAATCCCAACAACAAATGAAATGCCTGGTTTGGTGGTAGTAAGATAAATAAGACTTCCCACAAGCTGTATATACTTGGTTGCATCCTCAAATTCATTCCCTTCTTTTGATGTGAGCTTCAAGTTCTGCTCCATTGGAGTAGAGACAGGATTGCACGCAACCATGCCAAACTTGTTGAATAGTTCTCCGACATACTTCTTATGGGAGATGAATATGTACTTTGGATTTTGTATCACTTCAATGCCCAAATAGTAGTGAAGATGTCCCAAATTTGTCATCTTGAAGCCTTTCTTCAACTCTGTGTTTATGGATGCAATGTAGTTCTCATTATTGTCTGTTATGAATAGATCATCTACATATACTACAATATATGCAACAATTTTTTCAACTTTCTTGACAAACAAAGTTGCATCGTCAAGATTGAAAAGCTTGAAATTTAATTTCAGAAGATGCTCAATTAACCTTTCATACCATGCTCGTGGTGCTTGTTTCAAGCCATACAAGATTTGATGAACTTTCATACCTTATGTTCTTGTCCCTTCACAACAAATCCCTCTGGTTGAGACATGAACACACTCTCTTTCAAGTCTCTATTCAAGAAAGCAATCTTCACATCCATTTGATGAATTTTCCATCCATTTTGTGCTGCCATGGAAAATAGAATGTGGATGGTAGCCCATTTTGTTGTGGGGGAATAAGTATCCTCATAATCAACACCTTCTTTATGTGCAAATCCTTTTTCCATGAACCTTTCTTTGTGCTTGTCAAGTGAGCCATTTGATCTATACTTGTTCTTGTATACCCACTTGCATCCAATCGGTTTGGTTCCATATGCAGGGTCCACCAACTTCCATGTCCAATTCTTGATGAGAGCATCATATTCCTTTTGCATGGCTTATTTCCATTCATCATGAGAAGTGGCTTCTTTAAAGGAATTCGATTCATGGTTAGTAGATGAATTCAATTCACAATCATATGAAACATCCATGTCAACTACATCGTCTGAGTTTGAATTATCTGCATTACCTCCATATCGTTTTGAGGACAATATGGTTCTTGTCTTCCCAACCTCATCAGGTTGAACACTTTCAAGTGTTTTTGTGAGCCATTTTGGTGGACCTTTCTGAGATGGTCCAAGTTTCTCGGTTGATTGAGATGGTGATAAGTTCTCATCAAGTCTCGACTTTTCAATCTTCTTGATCACATCATCCAACTGAACTTCAGGTTTTGATGAAGTGGCAGGAACTTCTTCAGGTGGGGGAGATGGTGCTACACAAGGAGATTCCAAAGATTGACCCAAGATATGGATCCCCCCTTCAAGATGTGGAATCTCATCATCAAATTCATGATATGTCTTTACACGAGTGAATTTGTCTAGATGATCAAGCTGCCTCTCAATAATTTCTTCTTTCTTGGAGGATTCAAGAATGATCACATCTCTGGAATTGATGAACTTCTTGTGGTGGTATTTGAGTACCCAAAGAAAATGCACTTCCAACTCCTTGCATCAAGCTTGCTTATTTGCTCCTCAGGAATCAAGGCATAACATGTGGAACCAAAGACCCTAAGATGCCTCACCAAAGAAATGTGGCCATACCACATTTCATATGGAGTCTTGTTTCTAAGAGAATGATATGGACATTTATTTTTGACATAAACTGCACATAAAACTGCATCAGCCCAAAACATCAATTTAACATTCTTGAAAAACATCATGGAACAAACCATGTTAAGGAGTGTCCCGTTCATTTGTTCAGCCACACCATTTTGTTGGGGATTGTATGGAATTGTTGTTTGATGTTTGATCCCATGTTGGAAAATGTAACATTCAAATTCACTAGAAGTATATTCTCTTCCATTATTAGTGCGAAGAGAGTCAATACAAGACTGAGCTTCATTTTGAATCCATACATGAAAATTTTTAAATGTTTCAAAATCTTGCAATTTGTCTTTCAACAAATACACCCAACACGTCTGGTGTAATCATCAATAAAAGTCATGATATATTCGTTTCAATTTGTAGAAGGAACATGCATAGGATTGCATAAATCAGAATGAATCAGTTCAAGTCTTCTACATGTTCTGGAAGTGGAATCATGGAAATGTTGTTTGCTATGCTTTCCAAGAATACATGCGTCACATTGTTTCAGTTTTCTAGGAATAGTAGGCAGACCAGAAACACCATTCTTTCTCAATAAACAAAGACTGTCATAATTAATATGGACAAATCTAGCATGCCACAAAAGACTAGATGGAATTATACCTGAGTCGTGATGAGAGAGGTATGCAGTAGTGTGTGTATGGGAAGATGTTCCATTCAGCTTCAACAATCTTCCATCTTCTATTCTGGTCATGACAACCTTGTTGTTAGAGTCCTTCCTTATCTCAACTTTGTCACTGAACATATGAACATAGTGACCTTGTTGTCTGATGTGCACAAGGGACAACAAGCTTCCTTGCAGCTCTGGAAGATAGAGTACATTGTGCAAAATAAAACCCAGGAGTCCATGCAACTTAAGCCTAATGATGCCCATTCTTGAAGGTTTGAGACTCGTTTTGTCTGCAAAGTACACTACGCCATCTACATTGTCATCAAAGTCTTCGAAGAAATCTCTTCGAAATGTCATGTGGGAGGTCACGCCTGTATCAAGAAGCCATGCATCTCCCCAAGAAGCAAATGAAGTATTAAATAGATATTCAGTCACTCCTATATTGCAATAGGCAAGAAGATAATGTACATGTGTTTTACCTTTCGCCAGGTCTAAGGTTCTATGTTTGTCATCTTTGATCTTTTTCCATGGAACTCTGTAGTCGGAGGCTTCATGTGACCCATTCATTCTACAACTAGTATAATGAAGGTTGGATTTTTCACGGGGATTATGCCAATCCCCCTTGCATATGAGATGCTTATTTCTACGATGTTTATCATCGCCTTTATGTTGTCCATTAAATGAGTTGCTTCCAAAACCCATGTTGCACACTGGAGAAGGTGCACCAAAGGTACAACGCTATTGCACCAAGAATACAATTAGGTTGCACCAATAAAAATGAACAATGGAACCAAGAGACTTCTCAGCGAGTGAAGGAAATCACTCAACCTTGAGGAATGAGTAACATGTCAACAAAAATAATGATACGATCACTGGAGCAAGACACCATTTAGAAGTTGGTCATGAGACACTATCTATGCACACTACAATTCACATGTAAAGTTACACAAAATCACTGGATAGAGGTGATATTTGGATGGAAAACAAATACACAAGGTGGATCCCGCAGATACACTTCCACCACATTTACTTATACAAAGGCGAACCTCGTTCCAGTCCTCAATTTGTGATGGCAACAATATTTAGTTTGTGTTTCATGTACTTTTAAAAGACTAGCCTAAGTCTTTTTCTCCTTTGGATCACATCTGTAGAGTGCACTAAAATACAGTGTGTAAAAGCGTTCCCAGTGTGTCGAGGAGCGTCGAAGACACAATTGAGCATGCATCTTTATATTAGTTTGTGGTGGGGAATAACACAACATAATTTATTTATATCATTGAACACAGTCTAGGATACCGACCTTTAGTCAAAGATTTGTACGATAATCCTGCGTTCATCACATTGAAGTTGAACGATATCGAACAATCCAATGTATGGCGAGGTGAATGGAGGGACATGGAATGTTCTTGGAGTTTGCAGAAGATATTCCAATAAATAACCAACGGTAATGCAATATTAGACGAATGAATATACATATATCGGAGAAGGGAGGTATCAGTGATATGTATGCAATAAAGAGCTAGTGATATGGATATACCAACGAAATGGCACGGTGCGTTCTTGTTAGGGATTGTAGAGTACGATGATACCAATGCCTAGAGTAGAAATGATACCGCTAGCTTGTGAGGAATCCTTGGACGAGTTGATAGAGATATTGTTGTAGAAATATTTCTGCCCACTCCAGATTTCATTCTCAACACTCATGGTGGTGACCTCAGTATGTGTACTAGCCAAAGTGAGTTGATGGTGAACTCCAGACTGAAAATAAGTTTTAAAACCAAAACCAGATAGAGGAGGCAGACTATCCCTTGATATGTCTTGATTTCGAGTAGCTACAATACTTGGATATGCGAGGAACAATTCGAGTGAGTAAGTGGTTTACAGTAGACGGGAATGGATGAAATTGATCAGCATGAGAGTGAACGGTTTAAGGTTTCACGTAGGAGTCCAACATGATGAGGAGATAGGTGGATGGCCATTTCTGGTCGTGGGAATCTAACACCAGGGATACCAGAAAGGATATGGCAAACACAGAATCAAACTGTGAAGATAAAGATTTTAGGATCTTTTGTTGAGGTGGGTTCCCTCTTTTATGTTGGTTTTTATGAGTTTCGATTATTTAAATCATGACAGTGAGTTGGTTTTTATGAGTTTTGATTATTAAAATCATGACATCAGTTCATTGTTTTTGCCATTTTGATCTGTGATTTTAAGTAGATTTGAAAGTTTTATTTTGTATAAAACTTTTGGGGGATTGTTATGAGAGGTGTATTTTTCAACCTAGTATATTGTTTTGAAAAATTCATTCTTTTTAGAAGTACATTCTACAAACTTATATATAATTGTTTTGAGAGATGTATCTTAAAACCTAATATGGAAATATTGTCACAAGTAGTAGTTAACATTTCATGAGCATTGTTATTAATAATAATGTTAACATTAGACAATATTTAATATTATTTGTTATTAATATTGTACTTTATTTTATGGAAAGTCGGTGTATTGTTTTATCTTAACTCTTGATCCTATACAGTGTTGGGTGTCAGCCTCTTACATTATTTGTTATTAAAAATGTAATTTATTTTATTGATAACCAATTTTATGTGTTTTATTAATAACACATCTTGTTTCATCTTATCTTTGATCCTATTCAGTGTTTGGGAGATGAGAGAAGATGTGAATATTTATATAAATTTTACATTGTAATTTTTTTTTTCATTTCAGAGATTAGAGAAGATGTGAATCTCTATATAATTCCAGAAAAAAAAAACAGTTTCAATGTTATTAATTAAGAATCAAGAGAAACTTTACAATGCAAATGATGGCATATGAAGATATAAGACATGTATTCTGCCATATTCTTCATCTAAACATAAACAAAACACTATGCATACATCCAATAATCAAAACATAATAGTGTCGGGATTGCATATATTAACCTATGACCTCTGAAGTTCCATCAGGTACAAAAAACGAAGCATATCATCATAAAAAAATAATAGCTCTACACTAACAGAGTTATATGGACCCTATATAATCCTCTGTGAAAAGGTTAAAAGGCCCCACAATCCTTTGTGAATCTCTATATAAATTTTACATTGTAATTTTATTTTTTTTCATTTCAGTCGGTTGGTTCCTCTTTGTGCTTAATAAATGTAAGGTTGATATGAATAAAGACTGCTTTATTATACATTATGTCAACATGATGATTTTGTTTGCTTTTAATTTTTGTTATTTTGGTGTAACATGAAGTTTGTCATAAAATTATAAACATAATGAAAACTGAATTAAATGTAACATATTTTTTTATTTGGTAAATTTTCACAGAATATGTTTCACAAAATTCCATGTATATGAGAAAAATCCAAAGTATTCTGCATATTAAAATATTGTTTTGATTGAAACATTCGTAATAAAAAACATTTTATACCATTTTGGAAAATGAATACTATTACAAAAGTCCACGGAGATTGATAGGAGATCTAAATTTTTGAGTCACTGACATAATCTTTTGATTGAAACATTAATTTTAAATGATGCCTCATCAAGCTCTACCAGCTTCCTTGTTTTGGTTGGTAAAAAATACCACTATTCTTCAAGATAAGTCTTTTACCCCGATCGTATCTCTTTGTATAAGATATAAGGGTCCAACACAACTTACAGTTGAAAAACATAAAAATCCAGGAATTCCTATGATCTGGAAATAAATAAGTCAAAATATTATCAATTTTTTGGTTGAGCATTGTTAAAGTCCTAAAGAGTGGCGCAGTTAATAGATGGATACACTTTGAATGTGTTTTAGGGAACAAAACAAATAGGCATGCTTGATCCAAGTGGATATTGGTGGCCACCCACTTGTTCCAATTGGCTCCTCTTGTCAGTTTTTAGTGCAACACGTTCTTCTGTACTTCTTTGTAATTGTGGGTTCTACACTTCCAGGGTTGTTTGAAGCATTACACATCTTCTAGATGGATATTAGTGACCTCCCACCTAATCAAACTGGCTTATTTTGTATGTTTTCATGTCAGCACATCTTGTTGTAAGAGCCCTAAAAAATGTTTTTTTGGCTCATGATCAAAATCTAGACCAGGGGATCAAAATTTGCTCAAATTTCAAAGTACTCGGAATGTGACGAAAATGGTACCATTGCGTCCGTCTCGTCTTCCTGATTCCGGCGGTATATTTATTTTCTCAAACGAAGTCCGTATGGAGAATTTATCGCGATCTGTTCGCCAAGGCAAACAGGCAAAAATTTGATGTTGATTGTACCTGTCCGTACAGTCCGTACGGTGGTGACGTGGAAGGGTCGTACAGTCTGTACGATGATCGTACAGCGCTGACGTGGCAGGCATTTACTGGTTAGCAATTGGACGAATGTGGTTTCGACACGTGGCCGAATAGGGTGTTGACATGTGGCCGAATAGGGTGTTGACACGTGGCATTTAATTGTCGAATGGAAAGGTGCCACATGGCCCAATTAAGGCTGCCACATGGCACCCGTTTATTGGCTCTGGGTCAATTGAATGGTTTATTAAAAATTTTATGGGTCCGTGGGGTTCGACCCCCGGACCTCTACCCACCGTTGAAAGACTTAACATAATCCGCTGACCACTATGCCACGCGTTGGCTCATATAATGTTTACGAGTTTTAAATTATTTGAATTCACCAAATGATATAAATGGCGGGGGGTCGGGCCAGGGCTTAGCCCCGACCCCGGTTCTATGCGGGAGCACATATGACCGTTCTATATGCGGCGTGGGTTACAAACGGGGTCTATCCCCCGGTCACGGTTGCGTTTCATATGACTCTACCTTCCGTGGAAAGGCGCGCGCGTGGGGTTGTAATCCAAATAGCCCCCAGTCACACTACCTTTCACATGACCCTGTTCTCCGATGGTTTGCGCGCGATGTTTTAAACATTGTAGTCATGGTTTTGGGTATTAAAAATGTGACCACGGTTCTATGCGATTACATATGACCTGTTGTATTATATGTGCGCGGGAGGTATTACAAATGGAGCCACGGTTTTATGCGGTATTACATATGACCTTTATAAATGGTACGCGCTTTATTCATTGGCGTCCAGCCTTTGGTTCTATACAACGCCACATACGACCACAACATGGAATCTGGCGCAGATTTAAGTTTGGGTTTTCGTGTTGGTTTTTAAAACGGTCACAAACCTATCCACCCGCCACTTGTCAAGCCCACAGTGAATCTTTTAAACGAAGGCCTATTTTAGCGTTGGGACGTGGCCACATGGCCCCCATGCGCCCAACATCTCCGTCCTTGGGGGCTCTAATTCCGCTAACGGTGCGACATTTTGGCACCAATTTCGGAATGCGCGCGGGGTGCTGAGTTTAGGCATGAAAAACGCCCAGAAGCCAGGTTACTCACACACAGGTGCGAAATGGCGAACCAGAGAAAACAACTTGAAGGGGAAAAATGGCAGGAGGCCTAACTTCTTGAGTTTTTGGCCAAATGAGGTGCCGAAAAAGCCCAGCTAGGGGTTTTTGGACATTCTGAGTCCATTGGCACTATTTTCACAAGCATTTGAAGACTTCTTTTGTAGGTTTTTTCACCATTGAAGTTTGAGGAAGCTCTAGGGAGCTTGAAGCCCTCATTGTTTGAGGTATTGCTCAGATGAGCACATGTCTATTTTCTGTGACTAAATAGTCATTTTTGACTAATTATTATGCTCTGAACACATTGGGATAGGTTTCAGATCCATTGGAGGAATTTTACAGGTGTTTTTGCCACAGAGAAGCTCAGGGAAGCTTGGAGGCCACATGTAGAAGAGGTCATGATTGGATGAGACAAGATCCATTTTCAGAGTTCTAATAGTCATATTTGGGGTTTTTGTGTATTCTGAAACCAATGGTACAGTCTGTAAATCCATTGGAGTTGAGCAGTAGCTTGTAAAAGAACATTTGACAAACTAATCCCAAAGAGCCAAGTCCATTGAAGGAGGCTCAAGGAGATGTAGCCCAGAGAGGGGTGAACTCCTTTATCATCTTGTTATTGTTGTGAGTTTGCTGTGTTATTTGCTGCACTTTATATTGCTGTGCATTGGTTTATAACACCTAATTAACCTTTTAAAAGCACTTTTCCTCACACATGAACATTGAAAAGAGGAAGCAGGAACTTAACACATAAACCATCTTGCATATTTTAACACATGAAGCAAGGTCATGTAAGGTTTATTTTAATGAAGTAGAGGGTGCTTGCATAGCACAACAAGTCAGCCTTCTATTTTCAGATCAGATGGTATCAGAGCATAGTTTGTTTTGCTTATGTATTTGCCATTGATAGCTTGAGTTTAGCTGTTGGTATTTGTGCAAGTTTTGTGTTGAAGTTTGATATCTTGCAAGGATGGAGGAAGCTTCAAACATAGATAGTTCTCATACATCTTCCGAATCCAAGTTCTTTGACAAAGAGATGTTTAAGGCATTGTTAACCATGAAAGATATGGTACAAGAGTTGTGGAAAGATAGAGAAGAGAGCATTGTCCTTCAAGAGCAGTTGATGGCCATGAAGGAGGAGAAAGACCAACTTCTTGAAAAGTTGCATGAGATGGAG
>JASDQU010225346.1:3666-16454 GCA_032191745.1 Picea mariana | reverse complement strand
GGAGCCCAAGAAATTTCCCTAACAGTCAAATAAACCAATTTGTGATGGGAAGACAATTCAAAAACGTTTGGCAAGGAGCCCAAGGAATTTTACTGACAGCCAAATAAACCAATTTGTGGTGGTGATGACAGTTTAAAAATGTTTGGCCAGAGCCCAAGGATGATTCAATGACAATATATTAATCCAATTCGCGATGGTGATGACAGTTTAAAAATGTTTGGAAAAGATCCCAGGGAAAATTCAGTGACAGTCAAATAAACCAATTTGTGGTGGTGATGACAGTTTAAAACTATTTGGCCAGAGACCAGGGATGATTCGATGACAATATATTAATCCAATTCGTGATGGTGATGAGAGTTTAAAAATGTTTGACAAAGATCCTAGGGATGATTTGCTGACAGTCAATCGACCAATTCATGATGGTGATGACAGTTTAAAAACGTTTGGCAAAGAGCCTGGGGAATATTTGGCTGAAAGTCATTAAAATAAATTCATGAAGGCGATGACTAGAAGTCTAACCAATTTGCAGGATCCAAGGAATATTAATGACGTCATTTAAATGAATTGGGAAGGAGATGAGCAGACTTATAAACGATTTGCAAGAGCCAAGGAAATTTTAATACTTGATTCACTGAGGGACACATCAATTTGATCTAGGATAGCTAGCTTGAACTTAATCCAAAAAATACAAAATTTTGATCCGTAGTTGTGAAGGGTAAATGTAATTACTATCTAGAAATACAAAATTCCAAGCTTAGTTGAGAATGTAAATGGAATTACTATCCAAAAACGCAAATTCCAATGCTTAGTTGATAATGTAAACGACATTACTATCCAAAAAATACAAATTCCAGTTCTTATTACTCAAACCCCATCAAGGAATTACCAAATCAATGTCAGGAATAGAATGGTGGTTTATGACAATATATCCAAGGGATGTACATGAAATCTAACTCATAAAAATTTCAACTCAAATAAAAGTACTGTAACTGAAGGTGACGAAGAGTCGAAGATGTTCTTCAGCGATGGAGATCCTTCTGTCCTTCCTCTTGCTAGCTGTGGAGACTTCACCGGTACCTCCTAGCCAATGCTAGGGGTACTCTTCTTCCCCCTTAGCCCCCTGTTGGGTTGAGAGAAAGGTATAAATATTCTCCTTATTACTCTGGTTTGTGATATATTCTTTGTTGACTTTTCTACTAGTTTGAAGTAATTAGGGAAGAAAATGGCTAAAAATCATTTAGGAAATAATATTGAATGATATTAGATATTTTCTGAACTTTGGTTTGAATTGTTTTGATTTTATGCAGAAATGGACAATTGATATTAACTAAAGATAATTAAGAATATCATGAAGATGCACAGGCCATTGAAGATCGAAAAAAATCAGGCACAAAACGGTTCAAAGGAAGATTGGATTTTTATCTTGCAATCTTCATAAATAGTAAAAGAAATCCTGAGGATCTCTCGATCCTCAAGATAACTTATTTACTTATCTCATTGTAATATATAAAGAATAGTGAATGATAGAGAGATACCATAATTAGGATCTCTTAATTGTTAACACTTTGTACAACAATCCCATTGTAAATGAATTATCAATTATGGAATTAATGGAAGCTTCAAGCGTTTTGATCATTTCTGCATACTGATTTTTTCGTAGAAGTATCTTCTAAAGACTGTGGGCCCAGTCGACAGGATCTACTGCGTCATCTATAATCTTATCAATTATGTTATAGTTCTGTGATTCGATATTCCCTTCAATAGTTAAGATAGACTTGTTAATGTGTTGATTCTTTTATGAATTGGTTATGCCGTTCCATTTGCAGAGAGTAGATGTTCCATTTGGATATTATCGATTGATGTTCCATTCCCATTTGCTGTCAATTTATTGCTTGCGAATTCCATTCATTTAAATTAACATTTGTTGTTCCCTTTGTTTAATTCTCATTGCCGTTCCTTTCATTAAATTTGCATTTGTTGTCCCTTTCGTTTAATTCGCATTCACTGTTACTTCTTAAATATTCAGTATATCACTGTTCCTTTCCAGTAGATTAATTAATCATTGAGAGATTGATTCATTAAGTATTTTCATAGCCTAAATTGTTGTTTCTTAGATAGATGAATGAATTCAGTAATTGGTTGATATTTTGAGTTGTGGTTTGTTATTTCTCAGAATATATTTCCGTTGATTGAATTATTAGTTTCAGAGTTTGTAGTTAATGCGTGAAAAACATGACTATTGCAGTAATTTAGATAGACTCATATTTGTTGTAACTGAACTATCTACATGATTTAAACCTCTATGACTATCTGCATAGACTTTGCTGACACTCTTGAGAGAAAAGACGAATCCTCGGTTGATAAAATTAATGTCAAACTATGGCTATTTTTAGGAAATCTTTAGAGCCCAACATTTTGGCACCATTGCTGGGGAGAATGTCAAAGATAGTATAGGTTGCGTCTCTGAAAGGATGAGGTATTGAAAATGGAAGGTAGGAACCTACACAAGAAATAAGTAAAATGCTTGTGCCAAAGCCTACCTTCAGCTGATGCATAGAGGTTACATAGGTGCATAGAATTTGTGTCGATGTGTATGACTAAGAAGAAAGAACCTGAAAAGCAAAAAATCTTACCAAAAACTATAAAATCCCAGGGCCCAATGCCCCCTGGAAGGAGCACTTTTATAGATGAAATTATCCAAAAAGATGAATCTCAAGCCTCAGTTGGACCTCGAAAAGGTTCTACTCGAGTCCCTCAAGAAACAAATTCACCAATTGCAGCTCATGCTGAGGTTCATAGCAGAACTGAAGGAACTGAACAGACTTTCCAAAATATACATACTCCACTTTTCATTCCTTTGGGTGAGGGAAATTCTTGTAATTTGAGAGAGGGAGAAGGGGAGACTAGTGGAATTGCTGAGGCAAACCCACAACCATCTGAACCTAGATCTCCTGTGATTTTGGTAGGAGAAGGAACACTTGAAATCCAAGACATAGGTAGCGCGATCAAATATCCTAAGGGACCAAGTAATCAACCACCCCGAACATAACACCCAAAACAAGAAATCCATGAAGATTATTGGCACATTTTCGACCAAATGGCACAACAAAATCAGCTGCAATCTCAAACTTCCACTTTGGAATATCCTATAGTTGATCCAGTTACTAATGCCCCAATGAAATCTAGTCCACTACAAAATATTCCAACCTTCAATGGATTGATCTGAAAGGACCCTGACATGTTCTTATTCAAGTTTGATGTCCTGTGTAGAGGCTATGACTATACCTTTGAACCCCATAAACTAAATATATTTCCTTCCACTTTGAAAGGAGCAACTTTACGATGGTTTATGGGAGTAGGGGGAGGAACTATAAATTCAGGGGATGAAATGAAACAAGCCTTCCTTACGAAATATCAAGACTACTATAGAACCAGGGATTTAAAGGATGAAATCTTTAAAATTATTGCAAAATAAAATGAAACACTAGAAGAATATGTTGAAAGGTTTCAATATAACCTGCAGAGATCACCTTATGGTACACTACCAGGTGAGGTACTTAAAGCCACTCTAATAAAAGGTATGAAGGGTGAATGGGTAGAAATATTGAATTTGATGGGAAAAAGAGATATTTATCAAGAAACATATGATTAGATTGTCCAATTGTGTATCGGGTGTTTGAGTGGTAGTACACGAATCAGATCGGGAATACAAGCCCCCATCACCAAAAGTAGCAACATTACTAGCGGGAGTGTCACCCAAGAAAAGATTGGTAATCTTTTAGAAAATTTTAAAACTGACATTTTGGGTGCTCTGACTACACAATTGGATGTTTTGTAGGTTAAACATAAACATGCGGAATTAGAATAGTCGTTGGCTATATTTTTCCCATGGTGCAGGAGGAAACATGTTTCAAGGGAGTGTCCCTTGGACATGGTTCAGACCTGTGCCATCTGTGCCAAAGACCATGCGACAGAGAAATGTCCATCACTCCTAGGACTAAAAGTTTCCTTCAAAGAAGAAGAAGAGAAAACAAAACTGGTATATCTGATGGCTCAACATCACCAATGGTAGGTTCACCCCCCAGGTACGCTACAAGATCCTTCTTCTTTCTTTTCTGGATAGTATAATCAACAACATAATTCTGGAAACACATGGAAGGGCCAACCATTTGCTAACCCCACCTGGCAGTCCCAACAATATCCTACTGCACCCTGGCCAAATCAACCAGTTGCTAATCCTACTTGGCCTAACTTGAAATACTCTACCCCATTTTGGAAGAATTCAAATAATAACCCCTGTCCTTCACAATGGACTAGCACAACCACCCAAGCCCCCAATTGGACTCAAAACTGGTAGCACCCCATGGGACTGACTAATCAACCCATGGGAATGGATCCTCAAGATCAACCCACTTTACAGGCTCCACTTCAATTGCCCCAAAATCCCTAACCTCAAATGTGCCCTCAATTACTAGCTCAACCGGAATCAAATCCTAATAACAGACCAGTCCAGCTCGTACAAATTGTCGAGAATTTGGAGGGTGAAAAAAACTCGGTAGGGTGCAACAAACTTCGGTTGAGATCAGGGCATGTAATTTCTCCTGAGGAAAGTGACATTCATCAATAAAATGAGAATGAGAATGATAGACAACCAACAATAAATCCATCGACTGTGGTCATAATAGAAGAAACATAATAGGGGGAAAATATAGTCGAGCAACAAAATCCTGATAAAGATGTAATTTCTCCTCCCCCGTTTCTCGAGAGGCTAATGATAGAAAAACCATCCGTATATCCTAACTTTGAAATCGTCGGGGAACTAAAGAATCTATGTGTTAAAATCCCACTCCTACAGGCTTTACAAGACATCCCAATTTATGCGAAAACAATTAAAGAATTATGTGGGAAGAAGCCCGAAAGGAAAACTAAGAATCCATCAACTATTCACATGGTAGGAACTTTGTCTGATCTTATTCTAGGTAAGTAAGATCTAGTCAAATACACAGACTCAGGGAATCCCATGGTAACGGTTCATATAAAAGGTTGTTTTTTTCCAAATACACTAGTGGATTTGGGGGCATCCATCAATATTCTGACCATTGAGACCTGTAATGTCCTGGGTATCACCTCCTTTGAACCTACTTCAACTATGTTAGAATTGGCTGATAGATCAGTGGTTAAACCAGTAGGCACATTACAAGATATAGCAGTCTCGATCGACTCTTGGGAGTACCCAGTTGATTTCCTACTTATCAACCCAAGAAGTAGACTAGATGGACACCCATTAATATTGGGATGACTATGGCTAGCAATGACAGATGCATACATAGGATGTCGCACAGGAAACATGACAATTGCTAGAGGAAGTTCTATAAAGAATCTTATCTTGTATCCTCCAGCTAAACCAAGTCTGCCTGTCATACATCAACAGTTGCAACCACCTATAGATCCAGAAGAAAACCTACGATCTCCTCTCACACTAGAAGAATCTATTGGGCTCAAAAACCAACTATAATATGATGTGATCAACAACTTCATTAACAACCCAACTGTTATAGGCAACCCAACCTGTCAAATGCTAAAAGTTGTTTTATATAATGAAGCACAGAGAGATCCTTTGGAAGAATTGATGGAGCAACAAATTCCCATTATTGCTATCCATAACAACATTACAGTTGAAATCACACCAGGAAGATTTCTAAATATTAACGCCAATTTGAATGACCAACAAAAACAAAAATTAATCCAGATCCTTGCCAAATACCAATAGGATTTTGCTTGGGAGTATCCCGACATGAAGGGAATTGATCCCCAACAATGTATACATCATATATATATCAAAAAATATACCCGACCTATCCGACAGCCCCAACGAAGATTAAACCCTCATCTCAGGGACATTGTCAAAGAAGAATTACAAAAACTGTTGGATGTAGATTTCATATATCCTACTTTAGACAGCTAGTGGGTCTCCCCACTAGTAATCATCCCTAAAAATAATGGTAAGTGGTGAATCTGTGTAGACTACAGAGAACTCAATAAAGCTACCCATAAAGACCATTTTCCCTTACCTTTTATTGATCAGGTCCTTGATACTTTAGCAGGGAAGCAATTTTTCTCCTTTCTAGATGGATTTAGCGGTTATAATCAGATTCAGATTGCTCCAGAAGACCAGGATAAAACTAAATTTACATGTCCTTGGGGTACCTTCACATATCGAGTATTTCCCTTTGGATTATGTAATGCTTCAACTACATTCCAGATATCTATTTTAAGCATATTTTCTGATTTAATTAATGAAGGACTTGAAGTTTACATGGCCGATTTTACCCCTTATGGCACTGACTTTGATCAAGATTTAAGCAATCTAGAGAAGGCATTGGAATGATGCATTGCTACTAGGCTATGTTTGAGTAATGAGAAATGTCATATGATGATGACTGAAGGTGTGGTACTAGGACACTATGTTTCTGCAGATGGAATCAAGGTAGACCCAACAAAAATAGAGGTAATCCTTAAATTGCCTACACCTCATACACAAACCGAGGTACATAGTTTCCTTGGATGTGCAGGATATTATCGCAGATTCGTAGAAAAGTTTTCAAGAATATTTGCACCTTTACATGCTTTAACTGGTAATGTAGAATTTCAGTGGTCTGATAAGTGTGATGTTGCATTTGCAAAGCTTAAAAGGTTAGTTTCAAAAACACCAGTGCTGAGAGGATCAAACTGGAAATTAACATTTCACATTTCTTTAGACGCATCAGATATCGCTATAGGCACTGTCCTTGGACAAGAAGAAGACAAAAAACCTTATGCTATTTATTTTATTAGCAAAAATCTTACTCCTCCCGAATTAAATTACACAGTAACAGAAAAAGAATTTTTAGCCGTTATACATGATATTAATAAATTTCAACACTATATAACAGGCTATCCAATGGTTTTGTATATTGATCACTCTGCTATTAGATATTTAGCCAAACAACCAATTACTAATGGTCAGGTTACTTGCTGGTTGTTGTTGTTGTTGTAGGAATTCAACATCACCATTAAGGATTGACCGAGAAGAGAGAATATTGTTGTAGATTTCTTGTCTCGTGTACCCAAAACACATAACTCTTTGACAGTCGAAGACCAATTTCCAGACGAACACTTGTTCGTTGTGACTATTAAGACACCTTGGTACGCTGATGTGGTGAATTATATGGCAGTTGGGAAATTGCCAATAGAATTGTCATCAAGAGAAAGGAAATTAATTGTTCAACGCAGTGCACGGTTCACTTGGATTGGTAGATATATTTTCCATATAGGGTTTTATCTTCAGATATGAATATGTATCATAGACGATGAAATCCACGATGTCTTGGAGGGGTGTCACGATGAGCCCTGTGGTGGAAATTTTTCAGACCACAGAAATGGGCATAAGGTTTTACAGATGGGATATTATTGGGTAATATTGGCCCTCAATATTCAAATATTCAAAGAAGTATGTCTAGGCCTGTGACAGCTGTAAGAGGATGGGCCAACCAGGCTAAGCTAATGAAATGCCCCTACATCCACAAGTGGTGATGGAACCTTTCGAGAGATGGGAACTAGATTTTGTTGGTCCCTTTAACCCAAAATCAAACCCAAATGATTATATATTAGTTGCAACGGACTATATGACCAAGTGGGTAGAAGCAGTGGCCTTTCCAAACAAAACTGAGGAAGCAGTCATTAAATTTCTCTTTGAACTATTTGTATGCTATGGATTACCCAGGGAAGTAATCACGGATGGAGGGTCACAATTTACAACACATAAAATCTCATCCACTCTGTGCAATTATCACATTAAACATAGGGTTACTTCCCCATACCACCCACAGGAAAAAGGACAAGTGGAAAGTACCAATAAATTCTTGGAGGAAATCTTGACAAAAACAGTCTTGAAAAACCGTCAAAATTGGGCAGTCGAGATTCCAAATGCCTTATGGGCCTATCGCACAACATGGTGTAACACTATTGGCTACTCTCCTTATCACATAGTCTTTGGCAAAGAGCCTATATTTACAATTGAATTTGATATCAAGACTCTAAGAATGGCCCAAAAAATTGGACTGGATCTTACAGAAGCACACACACAACGCTTATAACAGCTCAATGAGTTAGATGAAGCACACTTGTTTTCCCTTTAATGCACAAATGTTATTCAACAACAAAGAGCTAGCTGGCACAACAAGAATATCAAGAAGTAATCCTTCCAGAAAGGTGAATGGGTGCTTCTCTATGATTCCAGATTTCAGGATTTTCCTAGGAAATTGTAGACAAGGTGGCTGGGACCGTACGAAATCAAGGAAGTCCATGATAATGGCACTACCACTTTAGTTACCATCGACGGGTCTGGTTCTCCTTTTATGGTAAATGGACATCAAATACGACTCTACCATCAACCACTTTCAAAAGAATCCTTTTCCCAAGAAGAAAGTAATGATCCTATTGTTCAGATTTTGGCTGGCTAGGAAGGTAACCTAGCAACTTCAACTCCATGAAATTGTTGTTTTTTTTCAGCACTATACATATTGTATATATTTTTATTTGAAGATTTGATTGAGCTTTTTAAAGTTTTTTACTTTCTAGGGAAGACACTATAAATAGCCTTGGAGCACACAAATTAGAAAGGATGTAAAATATTACTGTAACGAAACATAATTAGCACTCTTTTCTGTTCCTCATTTAAACTCCAAATTTCTCTTGTTTCACTATTCCATCGAATATAGATCTTGTTTTGATAACATGAGATAAATATGCCATGTTTTGTAGCAGACGTCAGATACTGCACTCAAAATATGCGTGACTATGACTGTAGTAAATAAAAATGAATGCATGACACCGTAAACCATCCAATATATTGCATTCCTCCGATCATTGCATAAACATACCCATAAAATTAAATAAATTTATTTGATGACTAATCAATCCTAGATTCACTAAAACAAAAATTTATGCGAGAGGTATCCAATTACTTAATAATATGGTTAAATTTAAACATCATCGTCATCTTCTTCGAACATAACAACTGTCATTCCCTTTGTTGCGATTGTTGTTCCCTTTGCGGGCAGTGTCATTCATTCGAACGTAAAAGTTGTCATTCCCTTTGTTGCGATTGTTGTTCTCTTTGTGGGCAGTGTCGTTCATTCGAACGTAACAACTGTCATTTCCCTTGTTGCTATTGTTGTTCCCTTTGTGGGAAGTGTCGTTCATTTGAACGTAAAAACTGTTGTTCCCTTTGTTGCGATTGTTGTTCCCTTTTCGGGTAGCGTTGTTCATTAGAAAGAAACAATTGTTGTTCCTTTTGCGGTCATTTATATTATTGTTCCCTTCCATTGAAAGTAACGATTTTTGTTTTCACCAACAACACGTGCTATTTTTATGACTACTCCTGATATGTTTAGCCACTTATTTGGGTATGAACTTCACTAACTAATTTTCAACAGCATCACTTCTTATCATCATGGTAATGATTTTCCATTTTATTTTTGAGGAATATCTAGCATACCTTATCAAATTGTTTATGGATTGATTTTTTCGAATTATCTTAATATTGTTCATAATCCTTAACCACCGTAATTCATTTCTTTCCCCTATATATATACATATACTTGAATGATAAATTTCCTTAACATCATAATAAGGAGTCTAAGCCACATTTTTACTTGGAATTATTACACTTATTATGCCATCCCACACTCTTAAGGAGTAGATGAGCATCCCTTAATAAATCCTAAAAAAAGAAGAAAAAAAAGAAAAAGAAAAAAAGAAATAAAATAATAATAAAACAAATAAATATAAATAAAGAAAATAACCTTCTCCCAAAAAGGATAGGGTTCTCATCATGAGACAACCTACCACAATCATAATATATTAACATAAGATACATTCCCACTATGGCTACCACACTAGGGAAATGGCATTTGGCATTTAAGGTCAAAGGACAAGAGGTCTCATCATGAGCCGACTTGTTCACTTTGTTACTATCTAGTGAGTGGCATTGTTTTTATTTGGCTACCAAACCAGGATAGTGGACTTTTTGGGAGAAGACTATTCAAACTATTTATTGAGGATACTAACTCATCCATGGGTTAAATGGAAACCCTGTCGAGGCTATGGACACTTGCTGGCAGCAGTGGCTCTGCTTGTGGTATTGAAATTTATCTTAAAGCGCTAAGCTTTTTTGTGCTCATCGACTTCCTTACTTAAAAAAAGAGGCTATCATTTCTGCTATATTCAACACAAGGGAAAGTAACAAAATTATGACATGTGGAATATTTATAAAACATGAACATATTAGGACTACTCAGAATATTCTTTTTTAACATATTGAATATTGGTATTTGAACTTGTACTTTCCACAAAAGGTGTGATTATCGTTCATGATTAACATTAAGTTGCTTTGAAAGTTATTAATGGTCATTCTCCCAGTGGTGGTAGCGTAATAATTATCCCTCACTTGACTGATCATCATCATTACGTTCACAGATATTGTCAATCGAGGTCGACCTTTTCACTCATCGGGGGGTGGACATTCTGCATGATTACCGATAAGCCATAATGATTACAGATAATGGGAAATTACGTATTTCTATATACCATTGTTGTTCTGTAATTTTGACCATTTCTAGTAACTTTCTTTCACAGGATGGTCTAACTAGTTTTACAGGTGGGAACAATAGTCATGCTGACTTGTTTACAAAAGATATGGGTAGCCGAAGAATTTTCCGTGAGCCTACATTGTTGCAAGTAATTGATCAATCTAGGAAAATTATACAGCATTTAGGGTGGAAACAGTACTTTAACAGACTGTAGGGATTTGATATAAATGTTGCGCTAACATTCTTCCAAAATCTTCAGGGGGACTCTCAGTAATTCAGGGTATATAAATAACAATTATTGATGCTATCATAGCTAAAGTAACAGGCCTTCCAAATGAAGGAACATAGTGAAATGGTAAAAACACAACACTCAAGGAAGTCGTGGAGTCCTTTGTAGAACCAGGGGAGGAATTCGACAAGAAAGGAAAAGGCCTCAACCCCACTGCTCTTAGTGAACCTTGGAGGGAGCTAGCAGGTGTGGTGCAAAGATATATCACATGCAATGGATGATATGACGTGGTGAGACCTCAACACCTCAAGCTACTCGAAGTATTAAAACAACGGTTAGTGTTAAATCTACCATTCTTTTTGAATAACATGCTGCATGAAGTTGCTGGAAGAACCCAAAAATCCAAAGACCCTACTAATGTAATCAGTCATCACAGGTTAGTAAAATTGATAATAGACAGGTCTTTAAATCATACACAAATAACGTGGGGGGAGTTAATTGAGCTCAACATACCCTTGCAAATTGAGCAACCAGAAGTCCACCATGAAATTCCTCCACAAGGAATTGAGGTGGCCCAACCAGAGGGAGATAATGCCCAAATACAAGCCCCCCAACCTGAAATAGAAACAAACCTTATTCAATTGGTAGAAACCTAGAGAATGTAGGCATGAACATCAAAGAGGAAAAGACAGAGAACAATTTCTGTTCCTGAAACCTCCTCTATAAAAAGAAGAAAGGATAAAGAGACAACACAACCTGAAAGCACTCAGGAAACTATAAAAATAGAAGAGCCATCACATGAAAGCCTTGTAGGACAGCAGGATGATTTCTTCGAAATTTATGAAGAGGAGATGGCTGAAGTTTTAGGAAAATTTGGGATATCACTTATTGAAGATACAGACAGGGCGAAAGAACCCCAAGCTCCAACTTCTCCTCCTTCAAACCCTATCTTTGATCTTCCTGATATGGAGATGTCATATCTTGAAGGAGAAGAACAACCAGAACCTCAGTTCAATGAGAAAATTACTTAAGAGAAACCAAAGCTCCCAGAAGATACAAGGAATCAATTACCAATTGATCAAGGTGGGGAAGACCTTGAAATTCCCCTTGGACAGAAAGAAACAATAGAAAAAGACAATAACATAATCATAAAAATGGAACATGAAAACAAGACATTGAGGAAGAGGGTCAAGAAAATAAAGGTATTAAAACAAAAAGTTGGCAGATTGAAAGAAACAATTAGACAACTTAATAAGCAGCTGGAACAAGCTGACAAATCCCATAAGAAGAAGAAATCTAAGAGGGCTAGAGTACAGGGAAGAAATTCACTTCCCAGAAGAGCAATTCACATTAATTCTGTTGAAACACAAAAAAAATTTCATGCTCCTTTGGAATCAGTTGAAATAGAAACTCAGAGAGATGTTCCAGCAATAGTAGAAAAAACTATTCAGACTAAAGAAGTATTTCATTCCCCTAAACATGATGCCACTATTATAAGGTTGAAAGCAGAACTAGAACAATCCCAACAAACCCTAACCCAATGCCGAAATGAAATGGTGACAATGACAGAACATCAGAAAGTTGTCAGACAACTCCGAGCCATGTCAGCAACTGAGAATGAAACCTTTGTTGTGTTGGATTACTGAGAGGGGGGGTGAATCAGTAATAGAATAATTATAATCCTTTTTCTTCAAAGGTTATATCAATGTAGAATTATTATTCAATAATGAGTAGTAATAAATAAACAATCACACACATACATAGTACACCAATTTTTTACGTGGAAACCCAAATCGGGAGAAAACCATGGAATTCTTTTTCTTATATGTCTTGAAGAATTACATTCATTGGAAGCACCAAATTCCTTTGTTTTCTAGTTGCAACTAGAAGAAGGCTCCAACCCCCTAGTTTCTCAGGCTACAACCTGA
>JASDQU010225345.1:6563-17804 GCA_032191745.1 Picea mariana | reverse complement strand
CCCTCTCTGGGTCTTGGAGGGCTAGATCCTGGACTCCAAAGCGGTTTTGATGTTGCCTCTGTGACTGCCTCCACAGCCTTGGGCAAATTACAGAGTGCTAACATAATGGCGACCATACTAGGGAACTATTCCTCAGAAAAATTTATCAAGTTCCAAATCTGATTGTTGATGGTGGACAATGATCGGGCATATGAAGGCTAAAATATTCACCTGGCGAGTCCAAACAGAGTTTCGAATTTTTTGGGGAGACTCGACTGGTAGCCAGAGCCAGAAATCCAAATGAGTTCAAGAAAAAATGCAGGTATGCTCCTATGGACAGATCTGGTATTCTTGGTTTTCCAAACCCTGTGCCTCATGTTGATTTGTTGAATTATCTTCCATTATTGAAAGAACAAAAGGGAGATGATGTTGTTATGCATTTGTTCAACTTTCATTTGCATATACACAAGCTTGGGGTTAAGTTTCCTGAAGATTGTTTAATGAAAATGTTGATGGAAACCTTAGAAGAAAAAGCTAGATCTTGGTATGAAGGTTTGCCATCTGTAAGTTTGTGTTCTCTTAAATATTTTCATGCAGTCTTTTATGAGCATTTTAAGGAATTTTTTCTTCCCTTGCCTTGGGCTGAAAAATGTTGTGCATATTTTGAAGATTTCTTCCAATATCTGGTAAATATGTATGGTGATGAAGAAAATATAGATGATGACATTAAAGAAGATTTGTATGACCATCTACAAGTTTGTGTTCTCTTAAAGATTTTCATGCAGTCTTTTATGAGAATTTTAAGGAATTTTGTCTTCCCTTGCCTTGGGCTAAAAAATGTTGTGCATATTTTGAAGATTTCTTCCAATATCTGGTAAATATGTATGGTGATGAAGAAAATACAGATGATGAGATTAAAGAAGCTCTGTATGAATTTTCATCTCAATGGCAAGAACAAAGAATAGAAGGGGTTTGTTGCCATGATTTTCAAGTGGATTGCCACCAAGCAACAATTTCTCCAGCTGAAGATGAAACTGATCAGATTGTTAAAGATCAACAAACGGATAATAGTGAAGAGGAAGGGGTTGTTTTGGAAACTCTTGCACATGTAGAATTTCCTCCTTTTTCAATAGAGGGAGAGTGGATTGAAAAAGAGCAAGTTGTTTCAGAGCCCATGGATGACAACATCAACATTATAGTTCTTTCAATGGCAGAAGATCAGATTGAAGAACAATTGCTTCTTACTAATCAACAAGTGAAGGTAATTGAGCATATTGTTGAACATTCATTTGTTGATTTACAACAGTCTCATGAACAAAAAATAGAAGCTAGCTGCCATAATAATCAGGACAATTCTCAGACATTAGTTTCTTCCTTGATTGCCGATGAAACAAGACATCATACTATTGAAAGCCATGTTTTTGCATTCAAATTTGATGAAAGTTTGCAACAGTCATGCTTTTCTTTTAGCACACAAGATACATATGACAATGGTCATTTCAGTTGCCCTCTACTCCTTGATGAAGATCCTAATTCTGAGTTGGTTTGCATTAACATTCCTGAGAATCATCAGTCATCCATTGACTTCGAAAGTAATGAGTAGCAGGTTTGTTTCCTAGAACTTAATGATCAACYTGTTCGGCAGATTTTAAATCARCAAGGAAAAGAAGAAATAGATAGTCAAATTCTTTATACTTCTTCTGAGGAACTAATGGATAAAAGGTAGATTTTAGATCCTTTTAATCATTCTTATTCTCAAGAATGTGAGAATGTASCCCAAGACAGTCAAATTGAAAAGGTATCTAATATAGTGTTGCATCTTAYTATCCCTATTATGGAAGAATGTATTAGCAATGTTTTTGTTCAAATAGTTGTTGATTATACTGCCCCGCAAACTCTCAATCCAAATTTACATGAAGAAACACTCATGCATCCATGTTTCCAAGGTGTGATGCATATAGCTTCAGATTTTGAGSATGTTAGATTTCAAATTGACCATCATAAATTGCAGGAAAGCAGTGAAAAAGAAGAGGTTGTTTTAGAGCCTCTTGCACATGATGATCTTCCTCCAGGTTCAAAAAATGAAGAGTCTGTTGAAGAAGAACAGTTTGTCCTGGATCCTATGGATGTGCACATTTTTGTTATTGATAATATGGCTGCCTCAAATGCAGATTTTCAAGAACAAAATTCCCTTTCTCCTTATATTATTGAAGACCCTTTTTCCAATTTGTTGCAGCCATCGGGGAAGATGAATTTTCTTGTATTTATGGATCATGAGCACATGTTCAATGGACACTTCAAGTTACCATTTTCATAATTTTCCTTTATGTCTGGTGCAGTTGAATACCATCATAATTCAAATAGTCATTTACTTGATTGGCTACACTGGAGGGATCATTTCACATGATTGTATATATATCTTCAGCAAGTCAGCTGTTATCATCAATATTTGAAGCCATGTCAAGGCCCTAAGATTTCGATGGTCTGTTTCCATAAATAAGTTCAGTCAGTAGTCAATTTTTAGTCTATCAGTTAACTTATAGTTTTAAACTTTTGACCCCATGGCCCAACAAATAAAGCACCAGTTTTCATGTTCAGAGTTCAGTGGTTCTTGTCACCTCCTAAAAGAACCGCCATCCCCAGGTGGATCCTATGTTGGGGTCCTATAATCATAGGTAACTTGATTATTCAGCTGGTTATTTGGCATTGCTCCCATGATAAAGACATATGGCTTGCTGGGCTTGGTTGATTCCATTTCCCCCTCCATCCATTTCGCTCGATCCTTCATCACCCTGCTGCATCCTTCATCCACTTCTGTGCCACTCACTCCCTAGTCCATTTGTCCCATTGGCTACATATCGCCCGCCACTCATCCCTGCACAAACAAGCTTAGGATAAAAAACATTAGGATAGTAATAAATGGTTAGTGGCATCTTTTAATGCTAATTAGCGTAATAATGTTAATATTAATTAAATTAGTGTAGTTAGATTAATAAACTAGGTTATTCTTGTTAATAATAAATTAATTAATACTTAGTAGTTAAGTTAGTTTGTCTAAATTAGTAACTAGGTTAGTAGTTTAGAATTAAATATTAATTAACAAATTAAAGTAAAAATATAATAAAACAAAAACTAAACTATATAGTTAAAACCATAGTTGCACGGGAATCGTTCCCGGCATCTCTGAAACTGGTTCCAGAAGTTCCGGAAGTTCCGAGAGCTTGGGAACTCTTTTGGGAACTTGGGAGCTTCAACATCAAAGAAATTGGAGCTTGGGAACCGGTTTCCTAAACAAAGAGCTTTAAATTGGAATTATATTAAATTAAAATGTAAATATATTTATTCCATTATTACAAATACATAATTTCTTACAAATATTTTCATTATATTTATTCAAAATATCACTATAAAACTAAGACTAAATTGCTGGTAAATATTATTTCAAAAATTAGTTAAGTAAAAAAACTTAATAATATTCACTTTATAGTTGTCGATATGAAAAACTTTTAATACATCTATGTTTTCCTTCAAGCCCAAACTAAACATGAACGTCGAATAAATCAATACTGTATCCAGGACAAGCATTTGTTCCACTCTCTAGATATCATTGATTTTTATTGTATTTTCATATTAGAAGAGTAGTACTATTTTGTTTTTTCCAATAAAAAAAGAATAATGCTTCAAATTTACAAAGATGTTTAAAGTTTATATATGTAAAGTTTAATTTTAAAAAGATGTTAAAATTGTATATATATAATTTCAATTTTGTTTCTCATTTTCTAATGGAATATTTAGGGATATTAAAGTTTCAGTATTGTGTTAAATATATTCATATAATTATTAGTGCAAATTAAATTAGTAATTCTAATATTGTAGTTGTTGCAATAGGAGAAACATTATCCTCTATTGACCTTCAATTTTATTGAAATAAGATTTTAAATGTATCTATATCTCTATACATTGTAATCTAAAGTATCATTGTAATTTAAAAAAAAAAAAAAAATTAATATATATTATTGCCGCTCCCAGATTCACGTTTAAATTTGAGGGAAACTTCTACTCGTTCTGGACACCACTCGTATCCACGTTCCCAACGTTCCCACTTTTCGGAAACTCGTGCAACATAGGTTAAAACATTAATTAAAAATATAAATAATAAAATTAAAAAATAAAACAATAAAACAATAATAAAAAAACATATATTAAAATAAAACATATATTAAATAAAACATATAATAAAACACGTAGAAACTGAAAAATAAATAATAAACAAAAACTTAAAAACTTAAAAACTATCCTAAGTCTACAACCCATGATTTTTCTCGTACAACTTGGACCCCCCCTTCACGTCCCATCACCACCAAGGGGGTCCGGGCAAGCGGTTTGCTTGAGGACGGGTGTCACCACATGGTGAACTCGGAACCCCCTCCCCCCCCTCCCAATACCATTTACCACCTCAGGGGGGTCCAAAAACCACCTTCCCCCTTGCAAACCCCCCTCCCCCAAAATTCAAAAACTGCTTTTTTCGCCAGTTTGACCAGTTCGTTTCCGAGAGTGATTCCGGGCAAAAAGAGATGAATTTTCAAAGTACGAGAGAGGTTTTTGTTCAGAACGGGCTGAAGAACAAAAACATCTCCCATAATTTACACAGGTGTTAGCAGTTGGGATAATTGAAGCCATATTTGAGACCTATTTTTCAGAATTCCATTTTTTTCTGTTTCAGTCATTATTTTGCAGGAGATGTTTCGGCGAGATGGAGATGAAATTGGAGAAATCGAAGGAGGTTTTTACTCCAGAAAGACTCATATACAATAACCTCTTTCAGTTTATACACAGGTGTCACCGTTGAGGAGAAACAAATGTCTGAAGTGTACCCCTATTCTCAGCAGATACGGCCCAGATTTCAGTTCAGATCTTTTTGGGATTTACTTCCTATTTTCGGCTAGGATGATTGAATTTGGTCTCCTGAACCTAAAGATTGTATTTTTTATTTATATATATGTTTGTAATAGAGTAAAGGGGAGTAGGATTAGAGAAGCAGCAGTACAAGTGTTGTGATGTAAGCTCACAGTGAGCATGTTCTTGATCTCCAAGCAATAAAAACTGCAGGATTCTTGTGTTAAACACCCTGGTGATGTGTAATTTCTTTATATAATTGTTTTCCTTGTTTCCACAATCACTTTTTTTCTAAATTATGCAATAGATAAAAGAAGAACGTAATTCGTTGGAATATACACTCTGTTTCTTGACTTTGGATAATTTAAATGTTTTCCTCTGATAGACAAGTGGGGAATTCTTAATTTGCTTCCCATCTGAATATTGATTTGTTTCATATCTCCTATTCTACTTTCCATTTAAAGCCCTAATATCCAGTGTTTTAGCTACCTATCCCTGTAGTTTCATCTTACAAAAAAGGATTTGAATAGTTTTTTGTTATGACTCCATTGCCCAATAGTCTCCCTTCTCGGTCCTTACTCCATTTCTCACAATGAAAACCATGTACAATTATACCTAGCTTAATACCTTCCCTAAAACAAAGTTAAATCAGACAGAGTGAGCCATCTCTGGGTCTTGGAGAGATAGATCCTGGACTCCAAAGCAGTTTTGATGTTGCCTCTGTGACTGCCTCCATAGCCTTGGGCAAATTACAGAGTGCTAACACACCCCACCATGGAGTTAAGTTGCACCACTTCTATCAAAGGAGCCTTAGTCAATAAAGTTTGCTTATTGTTAGTAGAGGCAAGTCATATAAATAGTAACCCTATGATTGAGCCAATAGTCTATATTATCATTCATTCGAGTTGTGTCCATGCTTTTTTTATCAATGTTTTAATTTTCTTTTCCTTTTAAGGTATGAACTACCTTTATGTCTAGGAGATGTTGTCATGTTGAGTCCAGTCTATTAAAATGGTGGTGACAATTATTTAGTTGTAAGTCAATCATTGAGTGCATGGATTCCTAGGTTGTAGCTTTGTATCTATAAGAATAGAGTCATGGTTAGTATGTCACCAATTAGGTTGTGTCAAAGAACTATAAAGTGGGATTGCCTAAGAGTTAAGGTCACAAGGTTGAGGTAATGAGAAAATTGTGCCAAATATTTAGTAGTGTGATTGATGGGACAATTAATTAGGTGATGTGTTGACATGGATTCATTAATTTATGGAAACATATTACAGGACAATTAGTTAGGTGACGTGTTTACATGAGTTAATTAATTTATCGAAACATATAATCAAATCGTACTATTATTGCACCCAGATATCGTTGACAAGGATCATTGGTTGTGTCCAAACTATCTACCTATCATAATTAAATGCATTGTGTTGTATAAGTCCACCACTTAGTAAACTTTTCCTTTACTTTGGGTTTTGAACTTTGAGAAAACAACTAAGTGTTAAAGAAATGATAGTAACAATTTGCTACCCTATCTGTCAATCAAGTGATTGACAAAGAAATCTCATACAGATAATAAAGGGTCTACCAATAATATACACTACACATCTAGGAATTCAATACAATAGATGGGTAAGATTAGCATCCACACGATGCCAAACCACAAAGAGGTAGTCCATTGTGATCTAATTGATGTTAGAGTGCATCGTCGTGTGACTTTAGAGCCAACATAAAAACCACATAGATAATTGATCATGAACTTAAAAATGAGGACGTGTTCCACGAATTCAAATAGGAATTCCAAATGCAAGAAGTATAGCTTAGTACCAAGGAGAAGAGGATGGAAATCATAGAGGAATTTTATCCATTTCAAACATCGTCCCTCATGAACATGTGAGCTTCCCACCTTTTCATTGCATGGGGCCAATTTAATGGTGCATCAAGTTTCTAGTAAATTGAGTGCACAAGGGTAAGTTSTGGCTTAGTCACCCCTATCCCATAACCCTAGAGCACATTTATGATATGAGAGGGCATTCCAAGGAGGGGCTTGAAGTTCAAACAACTTCACATCTCACAGTTGAGTGAAGAAGATAGGTGAGGATGACCTATGCAACAAGAACATAATGCATAGAGGAAATAAGGGTCTTGGAATTACCTCCATTACCACCAATCTAGCCACAATTGTAGCCCAAATACTAGCATGTCGAATTATGAGGAAGAAAAATAAAGGTGAATGCACCCTAGACATAATATCCATAACTAACATATGTGTGCAAGATAATCCCTTGGATTGGTGCTCGTACTACATAAATGAATTTAATGAGTTAGTGACATAGTCACATTTAAAGGGTACCCATTCACCTCTGGTTACTTTTTGGTAGCATTTATAATGTTTAATTGGGAACCTCCAATGGAAAAAGAGTTGCTTCATCTAGAGAGGGGAGGCATTGCCTTAGCAACATGTAAGCCTTGGAGGTTATGAAGGGATACGAATAACATTGAATTCTACAATAAAGCATTCTCTAAATGCTATAAGAGAATGATTAACACTACTCTATACTAATTTTGGTTCTCCACCCACAGAATCAACCACTACCAAAAGTGGATAAAGTTTTAGGCCACCATGGACAATTTCTATGTCAAGCTAATCATAAATGGAGGAGACGTGATATGAAGCTCTTCTACAAGGATTGAAAAAGAAGTAGACATGGGGGAAAAGAAGATAAACCTATTTGGTGATTCCAAAATCATAATTAGATAGGTAAGAAACATCATTCATTGCCTTTCGATTCACCTCAAAAATTACCAACGAGAGGTATGGGAACTGATCAAGAACTTTGATGCTTTTAATATCAGTATTGTTCCTCGTTCATTAAACTATGATGCAGATATGTTAGATAATGTTGCATCTAGATTAATTCCATCAAAAGGGATAATGCCTGATACTTTTTCTATGGAATTAATGAACAACCCTTCAATTCCTGGTAATGTAACTGTTACCCCCTCAGTCTAGGGGTAAATAAGGATATCATGTGTCAAGGCCCACAGGTAGCATACATGGAGTGTCGAGAGTCAGATTGAGTAGCAGAGTCTGCACGACCCCTCCTATTCATGTTTATCACCACTCATCACCAGCAGTAGAGCAGCATCTACTACATCGGTTTGGTCCCAGAGGACAGCATGTCTTTTTTCATAAGGTAACAAGTCTGGTGTCATAGTAAGTGTCACTTTAATATTTGAAGCATTTGAATGTGTTGCAAATAATCCTTTCTTGATTATGAAACATTTGCTTGGAAATTATAGCTTTTGCCTAATTTCACCATGGTGGTTGTCATTGTGTCCTAGCAAGTTGGTCACCCTCGGGATAAGGTTTGGTACTAGGTAGTTCCTTGAAGGGTCAGTGTACCATCCCCATCCATACTTACCACCTTATATGTTTCTTCCCCTCTACTTCCTCATCTTTTGGGTTTTCGGGTCCATTGACCCAAGAAGGGATTGTACCTCATTTCATGGGAAGAAGGAGCTAAAGGCCCAGAGGTGTTGTAGCTGGAAAAAGATAAAACCCAATATTATCCTTCTAGATTCTCGCCATTGGGTCATGGGAACAATAAAATGCTTCTCCAAAAAATGAAGGACCTGCAAAAGAAATCAAATAATTAATAAATGCCTCGCTTGTTGAGGAAATGCATTGGGTGGTGTCCTTTACTTTCCATTGAATACGACACTCTCTGTGTTTCTAGATTCAAGTGGCATTGTGGTACTTTTTAATTTCCATTGCACATAGTACTCAATGTTTTGACCTTAATAAATTAATGGAAATCAAAGGGCTTGGAAAAATGTTGCATTGCAGACGAAGAGAAACATGCCCTCTACAAAGGCCCCCATAAATGAGATAATATGAACCCTTGTATGTCAAAAACCCCATCCCTAGAAGTATTTCCCAAAATCCACCTCACACTCACTACATGACTTAGATAGGTTGTCCTTGGGAAACACCCTTGACTCGGGATTGGATAACCCAATAGGGCTCCTTGACACCCCTCCCATACCTAAATTAGGAAAATTTTATAAGGTCTTTGAGCATTTGTTTAGTTTGAAAGGGGGGTCTGAAGCACATGTTTGGGTGGTTCTCTTATTATATGTGGCTTATTTAGCATGATTCATATGACTTGTGGACCCTTGGAGGGCGTACTTGTTTTTTCTTAGCAGGACCTTTCCCACAGGATGGATGCTAGACCCCACGTCTGGGGCACCATTTGATGATGAGTGTTGCACCTTGATGATGGATGATGTTGCCTTTAGAGGAATCTTGAAATGGATATAGGATGAGACTCCACCCTTCTCCACTTGAATGTTGGCCTTTGGAGGACTAAATGTAACCCTTCTATCCCATGACGTCAATTATGGAACAAGGTTTTATGGATTGCTTGATGGATAGATGGAGGAGGCATGTAGCATGGACCCCAACACTTGAGAGAGTTACATGTGGCCTTTGGAGGCCCAACATTATGCATTTTTAGCCTTGACGTCACTCCTGTGACCCTAACGTCACCCTACAAGGGCATGACGTCACCCTTTTTAGAGTTTCATTTCATGTAAATTTAAATTTTGTAAATCAAAAGGACAATTGGAAGGGGTCGGCCCTCTTATTGAAAAGACATGACTTTTTATTGGAGTCTTTTGATGGCTAAGATTTCCCATATAAATATGGCTAGCCAAGACTCATTTTTATCATCACAACTTTATCACCTTTGTGAGAGACAAGTTTGAATTTTTTGTTGTATTTGGCTCTCTCTCTCTCTTTTACACTCTTGCAGCTTACTTTAGAGAATCATTTGTGGATGGATTTTGTTGCTTTTTGGATGGAATTTATGCAACTAGGGTTTATTCTTGTCATATCTTGGTGAAGTAGGTAAATTTATGCAATTACGGTTTATTCTTGTCATATCTAGCTAAAGTAAGTAAATTTCTGCAATTTAATTTCAAGTTATTGAATGCTTATTGTAAATTTTGCTCGTTCATATTGAGGATCTTTGCTTGGTAAAACCCTAAGAGAGGAGTATAAGTGCTTCCTCCTCTCACAAAGTTAATTCCTCTCACAAGGTTAATTTCATCCATAATTTGTAAAGGAAATCCTACCTAGAGTTAATCTCCTAAATCCCTAAACTGTTAGCACTTTAGGAGTATGATTCTAGACTCTTAATTATAACTTACTTCAATAACTTAAGAAGGTATAAAAGGTTGCTAGAGCCCAAAAGTGCTTGCACTCTAGCAACCCTTCTCTTTAAGGATTGAAATCTAAGGCCCTAATGTGCTAGCGCCTTAGATTTCAAACCCTACCTCTTGCATCTTACTATTATCATTCTACACACATATTGTATTGTTGTTGTAAAAGACTCTATAACCCTAAGGAACTGATCATTTAAGCTCTCTTATGGTGAAAGTGATCAACAAACTCTGAATTTTCATTCTTTCAAGATTTCTACTAACTTTACTAACCCTAACTTAAGTTAAATCACTAATATACTTGTTGTTGTTGCAAAAGTTTGCTACAACCATATTAACATATACTAATTTGTTGCATACATTGCTCTAATAGTGGCCTAACATACCCATAAATTGAATCAAATGATTGGACAATGTTCTCTCGAGTAAATGTTAAGTTTTCATGGTAAATTGTTGCAATTCTAAAGTGTATTTCTTGTTGTTGTTATAATTTATCTATTTTTGTTGTATTGTTGTTAACTACTACAATTTTATTACAACCATAACATCTTTCATTGTCTAGTGTCTTAAAGAGGTATTACTTGCAAACTTGTACTTGGAACTAATTATATAAATTCTATAAAGTGTTCTTGTTACGGGATGGTACTGAAACCATCTTTTACCTTTTATTTCTCCTTGACCTAGACACTAACTTAAGTGATCAAGGAAGGGGGTGGTAGGCTTGGCTATCAAACTTGCTACTTTGATCCCTTGACGCCACCAGAGAAGCCTCCCTTGTGGTGGACCTCATCCATCACTAAAACAAGGGGATTTCTTACTAAGGTGATAGTGGTAGGATTTCCTATAGTTACGCAATATTTGGTGATCTTGTGTTGGGATTTGCACAACTACCATTCCTGCGATAACATTTTGGCACCGTTGTTGGGGAGGATTGAGTCATTCTCCTCAACAACAAATATTTTGGTAATATTCTCCTGCAACCCTTGTTTTACAATCTTACCTAGCGAATCCATTGAGGGTAGTTCCCTCACCTTCCTTTGATGATCCTAAAGGGATCATTTGGTGACTCCACTGACATTTTCCAAGGTGCCATCCTACTCTTGCCTTTGTGATATTTTCAAGAAATGGAATCATGCCACCTTG
>JASDQU010225344.1:4885-17489 GCA_032191745.1 Picea mariana | reverse complement strand
TCATGGAGTCAGACCAACCTCCCCGCCAGTCTCGCCACTTGTTACAGTTACCACCAGATTTTGAGTCTTTTCCTTCTAAAAGGCATAGAGTTATTAAACATGGTACACACACCTCCACTTATCAGACTTATGATTCTACAAGGATGAGTACTGAAATGAGTCATCAAAATACTGGGAGCCCCTCAACTCCCACACCTACTATAGTTAATGGTACCCCTTCAACTCATGCAACCACAATGGTTGTAGTGTCGGAGGCACCTATCATCACTTATTCTCATCCTATAGTGAATTCTCAACCTATTTCCATGAACCCATTTGGGTCTCTTGGTCACTCACCAAGCTATAATGTTGAGTCCATCCCTATGGCCTCTAGTCCTTTTTCCTATGGTATGCCAAATTTTACTTCGCAGTTTTCAAACTCCATACTAGCCGCTAGCCCTAATGCTAGCATTGGAATTGGAGGAAAAACTCCTCCTTATACTCCATTCTCATTTGGTGGCTCTTATATCCCTCAAACAACTCCTACCATGGGAGGCATTCCTTCTTTTAACTTTGGGTCTAACCCTGTTGCTTCTGGGTGGAGTAACCAACCTGGTGGACAATCTTCTGCTCAAGTTTTTTTCTTTTACCCTCACCTCCTCAGTGTCGATTATGAAGAACACCTTTTGCATGATGAATCCACCTTTATCCTTTGGATTCACACCTGAAGGAGGTCAGTTTCACACCTTGGAAAACCCCCAACCCAGAGCCACTCTGGTCGGGGGCATTTTTTATAACCCTCATTAGAACGTTCCTACTGGAATAGTGCTGAACCAACCTCTTATGAATCATCCTGGAGAAGGGTCTTACAATCCCGAACAGGGCCATGGTGCTTACCAGAACCCTGGATGAGCTGCGATTCCCCAAACACAATCTTCCCAGGGAGCTTGGGGCCAGATGACGCAACCCCATCTCCCTTTTCTGGCCAGGCTCAACCTTCCAGACTTGTCTAAGTTGATGAAAAACCATGTGTGTCATGATCCTACATGGCCCCCCGTTCCCACCAAGCTTCCTTCGAACATTCCGAAATTCAAAGGTAATAATGGTGAGGATCTTGGTGATCATGTTACCACCTTTCACTTATGGTGCTCTTTGAATTCCCTTAATGATGATTCCATTTGATTAATATTATTTCAACACACCCTCATAGGGGTTGCCACAAAATGGTATATTGAGCTACCTAGGCGGGCATACGGGACCTTTAGTCAGATGGTTCTAGTCTTCCTTAACCGCTTCCAATTGTCGGTTCATTACGATGTTGGCCTATAAATTTTTTTGACCTTACGCTAGGACAAAGGAACTCATATCTTGGATCACATATAGGAGTGACGTAGACAGAAGAGGTTGATCAAGACCTGCATACCCCCATATTTCATACTAGAATGGTTCCTTAAGTCCTTGCAGCCTCCTATCTCTAAGGATGTTGCTACATCCGGGGTTACATATGAGGAAGAAGAAATCTTCAAAGCCCAATAGTTAGATCTTATATACGCTCACTCTGGGATGTTATACGAGATTCTTAGGGATGCACCGAGGTAAAACTTTGACCCTATACAAAAGCTCGGACCTCATGCTGATGGCATTGTAGGCTTCGCCAATGTGAAATCCGCAAACTCGGTGACAAGCCATTTGAAAGAGTTGTCTATAAACCAGTCTGCAAGAGGGCCAACTTCTTCTGTGTCTTCCAATCCCACTTAGTTGGCAGATGTCCATTCCGTGCAATCTTCAACCGACCCAAATGGTAACCAACAACCAGAAAAGAATAATAAGAAAGGACATAATAATAATCGTAAGGATGGGAAGAATAATAATAAAACCAAGGATAATGGTAAAAATGAGAGGATGAATAATAATTATGGTGATGGAAAGAAAGAAAGGCGTAAGGTGAATTTTCCCTATAATCTTTGTATAGATGATCATATTACTCATTTATGCCCCAAACTTGCAGAAGTTGCAAGGCTCATATCTCTATCGCTTGTCATGATGACGAATCCTTTCCCACGTGACCAACATATGGCCTCGATCTCCTCAAATGATGGACATGTGGCCAATGGGAGTCAAAACCCACCAACACAAGATGATGACCGTTTATGCATCAATATGGTCAATTCAGAGGTTAATGTAGCCACTTGGTCTCATGATTGCAGTTCTTCACAAACTGTACCTGGTCTAGAATCTCCTCCTCCTCCAGAGACTCCTTTGCAGATCAAAAAGCCAGAGGCACCACCTCGTATTCCGAAAGGAGTACTCAAGCGCTCTACCCACAATCCAAATGCTAGAGCCACCCATAATTACTCTATTGTTGAGGACCTGGGTCAAACCCCTTGTGTGATGTCGGCCTTGGAGGTACTCCAGACATTTCCTTCACAGAGGAATGCCTTTCTATATGCGTTAGGAGCTCTAGACCCCAGTGGCTTGAAGCTATCAATTTCGACATCACATATGTGAAGCCTGGCTTTCCTTACCATGTGGCATTCCAAATCCACGTGGGTTACTCTAAGTATACCATCAAGCGTGCAATTTTTTATGAAGGCGCTGCAACATGTGTGATGTCCCTAATCTGTTGGAAAGCTCTCATCTCTCCAAATCTCTCTCAATCTCCGACCATGTTGACTTCTTTTGATGGTCATTCCTTCTGCCCTCACGGTATTCTTTTTTCCTTTCCAGTCCATTTAGGTGGGAAGACGATAGAGGTGGATGTCGAGGTGGTTTATGCGCCCCTCGATTATAACTTGTTACTAGGACGTAATTGGACTTATGCTATGAATTTCATCGTATCATTCGTCTTCTGCACTCTTTGTTTCCATCACGATGGGAATATCGTGATGGTCAACTAGTTATTCTTTGTGTATGCTATCCCTAGTGCATCTATTGGACTATCGATCCCCATGGTCGACAATTCTTAGCCGAAAAATGATAATATTGGTGTCGGAATGTATTCATCCCTTATGGGTACCTTCGACTTCATGGCACCGATTCACCATGTTTATTCCATGTCCAGTAGGCCTGTTTCATCAGATAGGTCCGTTCATTTCCTCACTTCATATTTTAATGATCCTTGGACCCTACCTTCCTCAGCTTCATCTTGTGAATGTCAGGCACATGCTAGAATGGCCATGCCACTATTGGCAGCGGAGATAGTGTATCAATTTGTCCTTGACTCTTCCATCGATCCCGATCCTATTACCTCATCGACTGACGAGGAGGATCCTGTTCTTAATCCCGTGTGGTCCACTTCGTCGTCTTTTCAACATGACTTCTTCAATGAGACTTTACCCTCGGATGAATCTATCATAGAAGCCATGAATGGTTCTGACAAACCTTGGGATGATATGCATCATCGCTCTTATTTTCTCCCAGAGCTTGCTAGAAGTGAAAAATATGACTTTCGATCTACTTTGAGTGAGATAGTCAATCACATCATAGTTCCACTTGATACACATGACATGTATGCTGAAGGAAATATGGTGAGTATATATCCTACCATCACGATCGATATCTCTCATACCCCTGGCAATATTGAAAATGTACACATCAGTGCATATTGTTCGCTAGAATAAATATTGATCTACACCGGGCTCTTCAAAGAATTCTGAGATGTATTTGCTTGGTCATATGAAGAGACGCCATGAATCGACCCTCGAATTGTCGAGTATGATATTAGAACTTATCTAGATGTTAAGCATGTTTGGCAATGTATTATAGCTATCAATCCTCGGAAGGCCTTTGCTATTAAGGCAGAGCTAGAGAAACTGCTTAATGTTGGCTTTATCTACCCAGTTCCCTTGATTGAATGGGTATCCAATCCCTTTCCTGTGAAAAAGAAGCAAGGAACCATCTTTGTATGCATGGAATTTCATGGCCTAAGCAAAGCCTACCCTAAAGACAACTTCCTGACACATTTCATCGATCATATTTTCGACGAGTGTGCGGGAAGCGAATTTTTTTCTTTCATGGACGAATATTCTGGGTATAACCAAATTCAAATTAAACTCGAGGATCAACACAAGATGACATTTATTTGTCCTTGGGGTACTTTCTCATACCGGAAGATGAATTTCGGCCTTAAAAATGTCGGAGAAACCTTCCAATGTCCTATGACCTTCGCATTCCATGATATTAAGCATATGGTCAAGGCGCATCTTGAAGATCTCGCTACTCACTCTCATAAGAGAGTGGATCACCCTAAGCACCTTTGGATATTTTTTGAAAGATGTCATCATTGTAGAATATGGTTGAACCCTCATAAATGCATATTTTGCATTAGGTTTGGACGTTTTCTGTGATTTTTAGTCTCTGAGACCGAGATCATGGTAGATCCATTAAAGGTTGAGGAAATACTTCGATTGCCTCCCCCACGCATTATTCAACAACTTCAAGGTTTACAATGGAAATCTAACTTTTCATGTTGGTTTATAGTAAAATATGCCAACATTACTAAGGGTTTCATGTGTCTTTTGAAGAAGGACACCACTTTTATCTGGGATGAGCAAGCCCAAGAATCCTTATATGCTTTGAAGAAATCCTTGGTATCGATGCCTCTGCTGAAGTCTCCTGACTACAATAGGGATTACCTACTTTGGGCTGCCGCATCCGAAGAGACAATTGGTATGGTTTTGGTTTAGGAGGATGATGAGTTCCGAGAGCATGTCATCTACTATCTCAATTGAAACTTAGTCATTCCTAAGCTCAAATATTCTCACGTTGAAAAGATAGATTTGGTTTTCGTTCACGCATTACAATGATTATTCCATTATATATTTCTTTGCAAAACTACTGTGGTCACTGATGTCAATCCATTTCAATACGTCCTTACTAGGCATATCATAGGGGGGAAATATAATAAATGGTTTATCATTTTACAAGAATTCGATCTCGATTTCGCTTCTGTGAAATCCAAGAAATCACTATTCTTTGACAAGTTAATTTATGAATTCCCATGATTGGACAAGGATTTCATTCATGTTGATTCATTTGCAGATGAACACATTTTCCTTGTCTCATCGTTCGACTCCTGGTATGGAGACATTGTTCTCTATCTTCAAAATTTGAAGTTTCCTCAACATCTCTCGCGAGATAACCAACGACGTGTATGATACGAAGATAAAAATTACATTATCATCGGTGACATTGTGTATCATTGAGGAATATACAATATCTTGTGTCATTGTTTAACACACAAAGAAGTTGAGTCAGTTCTAAATGATTGCCACAGTGGGGCTTGTGGTGGTCATCTATCTAGGCTTGCGACAACCCATAAAATTTTGCAAGACAGTTATTTTTGGCCATGTATCTTTAAATATTGCGTTGAAGCAGTTAAGAAGTGTCACCCCTACTAGGTGTTCACTTGGAAAATGCACTCGCATCCATCCCCTCTGCATCCAGTCGTTACCATCGGTCCCTTCACCAAGTGGGGGGTGGACTTTGTGGATTGCAACCCAACTTCGGATGGGGGGAATCAACACATTATATTGGTCATAGACTACTTTAATAAGTGGGCTAAGGCCACGCCTACATTTAAATACGACAGGAATACTATCGTCTTCTTCATATTCAATCAAATTATCGTCAGGTTTGGTATCCCGAGTGATATTGTCACTGATCATGGCAGTCACTTTCATAACAAAATTATAGAAGAGATAGCATCCAAGATGGGTTTTAAGCATGTTCATTCTTCCTCTTACTACCCCCAGGAAAATGGACAAGTACATGCCATCGACAAGTCTCTCAAGACCATTTTGTAGAAAACTGTCAGCCAAAATAGATATGACTGGCATATTATGCTATATCTCGCACTCTGGGCATACCGAACCTCAGTCAAGACTGCCACTGGATTTTCTCCTTTCTAGTTAGTACAGGGTGTGGATTCAATATTACCTATTGAATGCAAAATCCCTTCTCTTATATTGGAATTCGCACTCCTCCCTGACACTTCTCATCTCAAGCGATGCCTCGTACACCTCGAGAGCCTTGACGAGCAGCATCGAGACACCTCCATGACTATCGAATAGAATAAAAGACATGTTAAGGTCCAATATGATAAGTATGTCTATCCTTAGTTGTATGTTGAGGGTGGCTTGGTCCTTTTATATTATCAATACAAAGAATCGTTGGGGGCAAGAAAGTTCAAACCCATGTGGCACGGTCCCAATATCGTGCAATGTGTCTTAGAAAAAGGATCCTATGAGTTGGAAGATTATGAAGGGAACATGTTGGCCAAGCCCAGGAATGGGTTCTACTTGAAAAGATATTATGCTTGAGCCCCAATCTTGGGCATAACTCTTTTTATACTAATGTAATTTAGTGTATATATCTTTTCCATTTTTTTTTTTTCTTCAACTTGCTTATCAATTTTTCCCTTGGTTGGCAAATGTCAATGGAGTCTTCAGTCTACTTAGGATTCGTAGACGGAGCCATTCGTCATACACAAAACTTGGCTTCTACCACTTGGGTGGTTTACTCACCCGAGGGTCTACTGGTGTCTTCAGGTGGTGTATGCCTAGGGCCATCCATGAATAATGTGGCTGAATATAACATCGTTATAGAACTTTTTCGCGATGCCATTTCACATGGTATTCTCTCTTTGCAGGTTCGCCTGGATCCCCATTTAGTAGTATGTCAATTGAATGGAAGTTACCATGTGCATGACCCTACATTACTTCGACGATTCCTACAGGTACACCTTTTAGAATGAAAGTTTGATTTTATTACTTATCATCACATACCTAGGATTTCGTTTTAGATTGGCATTTGTCACATAACTAAAGAAAATAAAACAATCTCATCAATGTACACATTGTTATATAAGTAAAGCCAAAGAACCCTTTTTTATATATATTTCAAAAAATATGACGTTTGTAGTACAAAATTGGGGCCAACACCCTCAATACACATATACAACCGATAAATACACGATCCATGAAATCTACGCCTATGGTGCTATATGTGTGTCATGATAACAAACTACGGTGTTTTCAAGATGATGAAAGAGTCTCACCCAAGCTCTAGGCATGCCAACCACCTGCCGTTGCAGGGCCTCAGGAAGATCATCTACTTGAACCATCGGAATCCTATGAGTCAAATGAGACAATTTTCCTTACATGTTTTGAAGGATTCTCTCTGCTTCTCCTCTCGAATCCTCATCTCCCTGGTGCCTCCGACAATGTCGTAGAAGCCCGTCCGGCCATCATGGACCTACATCTACATCACACATGTATTGATTTAGTAATTAAACATCATCCAAAATAAATTGTTTTACTATACAAAAATACAAAAAAATGAAATACTTAAAAACTTTGACATACCTATGTCCCCATAGGTGGTCCCTAGTGGCAATGGCATGTCAGGGTCCCCTTTGAAGTCAATCCCTGCATAGGGGTAGTCATCCAGAGAAATGACCTGTCATCTTCACCATTAAAAGAAATCCTCGTTGTAGGGTGTGGGCACCCTACCTCCCCCCTATCGTCTCATCACCTTAGTCCACCATGCCATGGTTGGATCGCAAGGTCCTCGAGGAATGATCTCAACTCTAGGTCCCAAACCTGGAACCCGCTCGAAGAAAAAGATACACAATATGGATGCAAAACCAAAGTTTCTCTTGTTACCCTGTTTGCATTATGTTAACTGGTTCTTCATATTATCCAGTAGTGAAGTGCACCAATCATACACCGTGGGTCTCAAATAGTCTACAGAATAGAACATGAGTGGCCTCGATGCTTGGTGCAATGAAGCTAACCCTATGATCTGAGTCAAAACTAGGAAAACAATGTTTAGGCTTAGATTGTTTATCGCTCGAATGGGGAGTTGAATCCTGACCTTGTCGGTCCCTACTATACATTGAGCATCTATGTACTCTTCTATATTCATACCACTCCCTGCTCCCCGGGCTTTGAGGTTCACCACCTCACCCCGACGTGACAACCCAATCAAGAAATATATATCCTCGACTTCAATCCTTAATGGTTGCCCATCAAGGTTGAAGCTCTCATTGTCTAGATCTCATTAATCCACAAGCAACTATAGAAACATTGCTTGGGCCCTCATCCCTTTGAGTTCCAAAAACTTGTACAAGCCACATATTTTCAAGGCCATTTGGGCCCCCGAATATCTTTCCACAACAACATATACCTCCCCATGTTCCCTTTCCCTCCATTCTAGCACCATCCTGCCAAAGAAACATCATTTTTTGAGTTAGAAACTATCAAAAACCTTGTTTACGGAAATATATGTGGGATGAAGCATTCACAGTCACGTATAGGGCTGAGTATATAAAGTCTCTATTTTACACAGTCACGTATAACCTCGCGTATATGTGACCCGATGAATGGTAGCCTGCGTACACCTAATTACCTAATTTGCACCTTAAATAACTCAAATTTTGAAACCTAAATACAAAATGTAATCCACTAGAAAGGAAGAGGAGGGGAAGAGTAATTACCTAGTCTGGATGGTCTCTGATTCCATCACTCGTCGCTCCCACAATCACCAGTTGAAGATCGGAGGCATTTTTGTCCAAAATTCACTATTTGGGTAAAAAAGTCAAATGACATAGTAAAATTTTGTTTTTGTTACTATTTATAGCAAGTTTTACCCACTTTACATAGTTTCAGATCGTATTTTCTCCTAATGGACTAATACAATAGTGGATTGAGTTGGGTTTTGTAGTTTTCACCAGGGATTCTTGCAGTTTTTAGTGCTATGTTGACCATTCGTAACTACAAACAAGTATTTTCACTACCCAACATATATGATAGGTATACATTCCATCATGCACACTTGCATTGTCCTATAACTGTCACTCGTATGCATTAGCTACAAACCCATTTTTTAGCGACACGGAACCCTCCATCTTCTACAAGACGTGTCATTATCAAATGGTAGAGACTTACCAAACATGGGTACCCTAGTTATATCCTCTACTCCATTTGGTGCCCATGCAGAGATTTTTTCCGTATGACCAGGAGTCCCTTATAGCCAATACATGACTTTATGTTGAGCCTCATTTCTCATTCATAAACATGCTGACCTATTCCTAGAGGACTCTCAACCGAGTTTGATTTAAGCTCTTTTCTGACTCGTTTTCAAAAAGTGAAAATATTGTTGAGTGAACTTGTCTCTTTCACACTCGTAAATTGGATTTGAAAGGACGTCTATTTGTTACAATTTTATCCCTTTTTCACATCAAGTAGACTAATATTACGAAAAAGGAATTTTTTTGGTGTTAAGTTGTGATTGCATCTCATGCCCTTGCTTGTAGTATTGAGCCTATAGCCGATTCTCTGTTTGCATTATAAACCATTTGCCTCAACATTTTTTCATCCTCAACCAAGTAGAGCCTCATTTATATCCTTTGAAACTTGACACCCTATACCTACGAGGGAACATTCCCCCAAGTGTCCATCTCTCGCATGCACCTCCTTTCATTGAGCATAGGTATGTTCCACTGCTAGAACTAGTTTTTCTTACTTGCGACACTTGTTTCCTCCTCTATATAATAACATTCATTTGACTATGAAAAAACAAAAAATATGGGCGGGAAGGGAGTATTATCTTACATTGGAAATAGTTGTGTCACCTTTTAATAGAGCACAAAATTGTTGATTCCACTTGTCATCATAATTTTGGGTTTAGCATGGCCTAAGGTAGCTGAGCTCGTTACAAAGAGTTTTCTCCCCTGACTAGTTACTCTTAGAGCCCTTATGGAGATTTTTCTTGATGCCTCTTGCAACCCATGGTTTCATCATTGCGTCTATGTTGCTAGAGTCTTCCATATGTCTCATGCTCTTTTTCAAAGGATATTTATCAACCTGTGTTGACCATTCCTCACAACTATTGACTTTGCATGTCGGCCATACCCTCAGTTTGTCTCAGAATCACATGAAGTTGTAGTACTATTACGCACCCTGGTCCTACTTTCCTCATTGGTAGGTAACCTTGAACCCAACAGTTGACATTTCATCATTGGTCGTTGACTGGGTGGTTTCTCTTGTGTTCGACGGAAAGACATCTATTCACACATTGGGATTCGTGTAGTGTCTTGGATTCCATTAGCCTTATTGGCGGTTTCCTCTCCTTTGTCAAAAATTTTCTTCATTGGCTGCTATTCAGAGGGTCTTTTTCATGTATCGCTTGCACTTGGCACACATGAAAGACGCATAGGGTCGTTGATTCATGAACATGTTCTTGATCCAATTTCCTCCAAATCATCAAGCTCCTGCTTTGTACCTCGTGTTGAATGATGATAGATTCCTTAATTCTCTCGTTTCAATGGGTCTCCTTCCATCAACTTCAACTCATCTATTCTGGAAACGAGACCTAGATTCCTATGAGTACCTAGAGGCTTGCAGTCATTATTGGTAGGTTCTCTCGCCATCGATAGTTGGGAATGCATCAATGTCTCTTGATCGATGGATTCTTCAAGTGTTTGACCCCGACTCATTTATTCACACTTGTAAGAATGTACTCAGTGCCTTGATACCTACTTTGATCATTGGTAGGTTGTCTCACATTTGTTAACGGTATACCTCAATGACCGGTAATCAAACAAAGTTTCATTGTGTTCAACCTCAACTCCTTTATTCACACGATGTGGACTTGCACCTTTGGCGGATTGTGTAGAAGACTTGAAGACATCAGTATGTGGCCGCAACTTTCCTGAGATGTTGCTTCCTTTTCAATGGACCAGTACCGGTGTGACTTCAGTGATCATGGGAGATCAGATTGTACTCCATTGTATACAGATATCTTCAGATTGATTTAGAGACTCGTTTATCATGTAACCGAATTTGTATTTTTCTATTCATGGCCACATACAGTTGTTTGGTATATTTTCACATGGATCTGCAGTGTAATTGAGATTGGCATCCATGAATGCAAAGTCTTTACAGATTGTAATGAGAAACTAGTTCTTCCAACGGGGTCCCTAGTTTATCATTTATTGATGAGTAGAAAACTCCAAGGATCAACAAGGGAATGTTTATCATTTATGTACCTGCACTTGCAAAATACATCAAGCAACATATAAGTAGTTTTGAAGTATATGAGGACCATCATTTTATTGATGAATCAGCCTTCACGGAGGAGAAATATGGTTTTCTTAACCAACTAGAAATGTCTTGTCATAAGTTTCAAGATCCTATGGATTTTTACAGAGAGTTATATTTTTCAAAGGTTTCGAATGATCCAATTGTTTGTATGATTTCAGATCATAGTTGTAAGTATCAATTGCTTACTAACCTCTTGTTGCAAGCTTCATATCACTTTAAAATTCTTTCGGACAGTTGCATGGAAGGATTTATTTTCATCAGTTCGATACTCACCTGGCTGCATTGGAAGTATGACTTCAATTAAGCAAAGAAGCTCAGCTAGATATATTGGTGTAGGAATGTATATAAATAATATTACTATGCAAGCATTTGTTTTTCAGTGAGTTTTTTTTAGTTTTCAATAAATGATCAGAGGTGCTCTCAAGGCATAGACAGAGTACAAATTGCAGAGATGGAATGGATAAGGCACTGGAACAACATGTTCTTGGAAACTCACAGGGAGCATGTCATCCCCTATGGAGCCAGATCTTAGCTCATATAATTTTAGGGGTAAAAAAGAATCACCAATAAGAGGAACTTTAGCTCACTTGTCATTCCTTACTATTTCTTATTGAAAGAGTGTCTCCTCTTATAACTCCTATGTATAGGATAAATTCCATAAAACTCTATTTAATGCCATCCTATTGAAAACAATTTTGTCATCAATACCCTAATCTCTTGTTTTCCCTCTTTTCACACATATGGCTTCAATTAAATCTCACATAAAATACATCCTTTAGCAACATTTATGGACAATCAACAACATAGGAAGACTCACAAGGGAGGGGAGATTGTAAGAACAAAGCTTTATGGCATGCTCGCCAAGGTTCCTACCAGGAGAAGCTCCAGATTAAAAAATGAAGATGTTGAACCTCCATAACCAAGCATCAATTTTGGTCAAGTTCCTGTATCATACATTTTACACATTTTGGGTGATTGTTATGTTTTGCAAACCATGATTATCAGTTTGTGTGCTTTCCTTTAATAAATATTATTAATAATATAAGTTGTTACAACATTTTTGGACACTTGAGGCAGTTTTGGGAGCTGTTAAAACATTGGCAAAGTGAAATAGGATTCTACAGGAAAGGTCATAGCACCAACATTGGAAAATGGTAATTTATGACAGTTTGTAAGCAATTACACACAATAGAGGATTATTTTTCTTGTAACTTTTTAATTCCCATCTGGGTTCCTCTGCAATTTGGTGTGGATGATAAACATTGTGTTTTTGACTTTCTTGAAAAATATCATCCTAACCCACTTCGTATTTTAAAAGAAACACTAAAAGCATCACCTACAGAAAAGTTCACAGCACATGCTATCACAGGCATTGCGAACTCTAACAGTCTGACAAATTCGATCTATGGGAGGGCTGCTAGCTATTAGGGAAGGTTTTAATGGTCTCCTAGGAGTTAGTTGGACATGAGGGAAATTTTTCCCTTCTCCATATAAAACAACATGACTTGTTTCAAAAGGCA
>JASDQU010225343.1:1216-13070 GCA_032191745.1 Picea mariana | reverse complement strand
TATAGAGTATCCATCTTACAGAAGTTGATTCAGCCTGATGGCTGGAGATGAGATCTTCAGAGCTCGAGAAACAACTTCAAAACCTTCAAAACTCAGGTAGGAGTGTAATATGAGTGTAGGACTGCACTACCCAGAGGTCTTCGATGGCTCGTTGGTCATGGACTTGATAATCTTGATGATCAGACTAAAGGCTTCAGTGATTTCGAACAAGGACTTAATTGGATGTTCAGGATGGTTGGGTATAAAGACAAGAGACATATTGCAGAGGGGATGACTCAGGCTTGGTGACAAATTTCCCTTGGACAATAGAATGACAAATGATGAGACTCAGGCAACATGTATGTTAATCATAAGTCTACGAAGAAGGAGGCAACACAAACTCTCCATATGTTTGGAAGGATAACCAAACAGTGGAGTACACAACTCTATACAGTGAGAAAAATATTCCTAAGGTCGTAATACATCCCATAGTCTGATGAAAAAATAGACATATGTGCTTTATCCAAGGGCGACTCATTATGCTACCAATAAAGAAAATACTTTTCCCTTCCTCTTTTTGGGGTATATTTGATTTTTTTGTTCTTTTCAATAATTGTGGAAAAAGAATAAAGGAATATTACGTTACAAGGGAGGAACGAGTGTTGAAATCATACAAGCTCAAGGCACAAGAACAAGACTAATGTTCTAATAGAATGATACTCGGGAAAAATCCTCCAAGGGCCAAAGGTGTTAAGATGCAGAAGCAAACTATTACAAGGCTGGTGTATAAGGTATGCAAATGCAGTTAACAAAACACACAATGGTAACGCCCTTCGATGTAAGTTTAACGAGCCCAGAGAAGGTAAGCTCAGTGGTTTTTCATATTTAGAGAATCTGAAAAAACATAAAATGAGACTCCATTGGGGTACCTTTTTTGAAGGTAGTCTAGTCAGTTCGAAAAAGGTGTAAACTAGCACCGACAAGATGTCTATTCAAAACCATTTTAACTAGTGTGATAAAGACAAGATCACTCGGCCATTTTTTCGTTTTTAAGGAGTCTGAAAAAAGATTAACTATGGACTCCGTCAGGAATTTTCTTCTAGACCAATTTTAACGAGTGTGAAAGAATAAGGTCACTCGACAATCTTTTCAATTTTAGGGAGTCTGAAAAGAGCTTAACTATGGACTCCGTGGGGGTTCCTTTTTCGTAAGTTTAGTCCCTCAGGCCTGAAAAAGGGGTAAAATTATACCTAAGAGTACTCTTCTAGAGAACGGAAGTTCCTTAGAGTATATCTTTGTTCGTACAGTTGACCGTCCAGACTGAAAAAGAGGTAAACTACCGCTGGACAGACATGACTTCAAATTTCAGTTTAACGAGCGTGAAAGGCCACAAGATCACTTGACAATATTTTCATGTTTAGAGGGTCTGAAATGGGCTTAAAATAAGACCCATTTAAGGAACGTTCTTCTGGACCAATTTAACGAGTGTGAAGAAACAAGGTCACTCGACAATCTTTTCAACTTTAAGGAGTCTGAAAAGGGCTCAAAGAAGACTCCATAATGGTTACTTTTCTCAGTTAATCCAGATGAGATCGAAAAGCATAAATGCAGTCTCACTGGATGTTTCTTTTGGATCTCAAAGTGAGCTTGAAAAACAACAAAGTTAGCTCATGATAGACTCTTTGTGGGTAAATGCCTGGCATCTCCTCGGGGGAGCTATATGCTCCAATGAAAACATTTTGTATGATGCCAGGGGTTCTGGAGATATTGATAGGTGTTGTTTCAAAAATGGTTTCCATATTACCCTCAGCATAGATCTTGTGTGTAGCTAAGGGATTAGTATGACAAGACCTATCTCCAGTCATAGTCACGGTGAATTCTCTTGCTTCAATTCGGCTTAACTCTGGGAGGGAATATAATCTGTGATGAAGATCTTCCCAAGGTTTGTCTGGACTAGTCATTGCTTCAATTACTGCTTCATCAGAGGAAAAGACTAAGTCTAATGAATCGATGTTAGCAAGAGAACCATGAGCCCAAATAGGCTCGAGAAGTGGATCTAACTCTTGTGTAGGAGTTGTATCAGTGTTAGTTGAAGCTTGCTAGACTAAAGAGTACGCTACTTCAGTGGAAGATAAGGACATGGACATACCCGGGTGCCCTGCCTCATCCATCGTGGATGATGGGGAAGGAAGTATCCAGGGATCATCGAAGTAATTCATGCAGAATGACGAAACTTGAAAAATCTCAACCTTATGGTGATTGGATATAAACTTGATATCGCCTTGAGGGGGCAGGTAATCGAAGGTCCCCATAAAATATGGGCACAAACCAACCCCTACGTTGATGACACCTGGTTGAGAATTATCAATCATCGGGACCGTGGATGCCCCCAATGCAGGGTCAGGTCTAGAGAAAGACAATTGATCAATGGTCACTATCCGATCCTCATGTGGAAACAACAAGACCCGAAAAAATGTAGCAACCACATCCTGCATGGCATAAGTCCAACTCCTTCCTAACAAGAGGTTATAGTCGAGGGAAGCATCAACTACCTCTACTTCGACACACACGGTCTTCCCTCCTAACTGCACAGGGAAAGAAGGAATGATACCATGTGGTCAGAACGAACGACCATCAAAAGCGGTGAGGAGAGTAGGTGACGGAGACAAAACGGGCTGGCCAATGGCCTTCCAACATGCCAACAACATAACACATGTCGAGGTGCCCTCATCAACCACCGTGCAGAAAATATTCCAAGTAAAAGTTTTTGTGGGATAAGCCACTACTATCTGAAATTCTACGTGGTAAGGCAGACGAGGTTTTAATTTGGTTGTATCCAACATGATTGTACCCAGATTACAAGTCTCGGTAGATCCTAAAGAAGTTAACAAGGCTTTCCTCTGAGAAGGGCAGCTTTGGAGGACCTCCAAAGCGGACATCGCACAAGGGGTTTGTGATAAATCTTCCACCACAGAGTAGTTCTAGGCGGCCCTTGCATTTAGGTTATGAGAAGATTTTCTTAATGCACCTTTGGGAATGCATGTCATTGTTTCGCCCAACATCTTCTCAATCTGTAGAGGAAGAGATGGGAGTTCAACTTATTTACCCTTCTCAGAAGTGCTTGGTTTACTATAGTCATGCGCTCTAGTCGATATACAAGCATCACCCTTCACCATATATACGTTTGTAGATGAGGGGTTGTTTGCAGACGAGAAGGTTTCTTGGTTGCCCCTGTCCGTGATTACAGAGGCTTGAGTTAGATTTTGCACATGTTGAAATGGATTAGTCAACATTGCATGCTATTGCTGCGTGACAAATTTTTGGGCCTCTGCAGGTTGAGGAAATAGATGGGTTGGGTGGTCTTCCACGCACAAGTTGCATGGATACCTCACCTTCCATTTTTTAGTGTTATCCCCGCCAGCATTATTAGTGGGTTTTTTATCCCCCTTACCCTTCTTTCATTTATTTTTCTTCCCTTCAGGATGCTGGGTGGCCTTTTGGTTAGTCGACTGCACTATGTGTACTTTCAACGTTTTGGTAGGGAGAGCAGCCAAAGAAGTAGTTTGGCTGGCCACTATGTGTTGTATAGATAACTACTGCAAGTGCTTCGTCAATTTCTTAGTGGGCTTTGTTTGTGCTGAACCAACAATACCATCGGCATGTGGTCCAGCTCTCTGTCTAGTTTTATCCAGTATTGAACATGGCACATCTGGAAAAATGTTGTATAATAAACCGGACTGATAATAGATGAGCTCAAACTGTTGATCCCTCATGATGGCATCTTCTTCGGAGAAAACTCCAGATGTCGTGACATCTTTGGATAACTGTGGGACCAAAGACTTAAGGAACCACTCAAGAAGGAATGCTGGTGGGACTAGTACCTTGATTAAACTCTTTTGGCATCTCCATTCTTGGATGTGATCAGAGATATGGTCTGTTATTGTCTGTTCAAAATTGGCGAGAAGCTCTGTTCCAGCATCGTATCTCACAGGTAACTGGAAATGGTTCAGGAAAGCCATCACCAGTTCACCAAAATAAGAGTATCTTGAGTGATCGAGCTCAATGTACCATTTCATGGCACCCCCAATGAGAGTACATTGAAACAATCACAATTGTACGGAGTCATATTTCAATGAGTTAGATGAGCACAAAAGATGGAAGGTAGTCACATGATCTCCTGGATCTTCGTTAGGCTTGGCTTCGAACTTTGGAATGTATGAAGGCAAATTCGTTGGCATAGGAGGCCAACGCGGATCGTGAAAAATAGGGTCATTCAACAACCTTTTCAAATCTAGCAAGTGTAAAGTCACCAGGAACGATAGTTTGGGTTGTTGTTGATAACCTGGGAAAAAGGGGCCTGGAGTTTGACTAGCACCAGGTTGCCAGAAAAAGTTTGGCTGCTGGCCTAGATTCTGGTAGAAACCATGGCTCTAGCCAGCATAAGGATTTTTCATATGTGGAGACATCATCGGCTGATTTCCCAAATAGGACATAGATGGTTGGGCATGCATTATATTCAAAGGAATTTGGGAGGGATTACCCCATGCCAGTCCCATGGGGATAGGTATAGTAGTTTGTCCAGGGTTCCATTGATTGTGGAAAGAATTAACCCAAATCGACATTCCATATGAGGGAACAGATCCCTGCCCTGAATTCCAAGGTCCTGCTAGGCTTTCCCCCTATGCAGGAATAGTACCCTGCATAGGAGTAGATTGTCCAAAAATGGGGTTGCYTCCAGTCGGGAAAGAAKATGACRAGAAGGTGTTGTTACCAAATGTTTTGTTCAAAKAAARCGGTGTCGAACCTACCAGCATACTATGCGAAGGTGGTCCTTGACTCCCCGCTCCAAATAAACTATTGTGTGTAGGTTGCCCGGCAGATTGTTGATGCGAGCTACCAAGTGAAGGGGATGAAGGAGGGATATGACCTCCTCTATAAGGGAAATCAATAAAAGGAGTAGGATTKCCCCYCATGTGACCTTTCACAAGAGYGYTAGAGCTCCCTGCCCCCAGACCCAAAGTTTGTAAAGTGGAGTAGGAAAGTACAGGACTTGTACCTGAACTAGGCATCAGGTATGAGAACGAAGGGTCTGTCGCACTTGTTGTGAAAGGGGTTGTGGCCGCCACCAAAGACGGGATCGGGCCACTGTGAAAAGTAGTTGCGATCGAGACCATGGTGGCTTGGACTGATGACAGTGGGTTAGGAGATGAAATCTCTCCTGTGGTGACAACCATGGTGGGAATTGAAGAATTCCCAGAAGGAGTAACAACATTTGTTTCCACTGTTGTGTGTAACACTGTCTGGTGCTCATGAAATTGAATTGGTACAATGAAAGGTGCCAAGAAATCAGTGGTTGGGGTTTCAACCGAGCCAAGAGTGGTTGCTTCAAGGTCAAAAATGGTCGATTCCTCCGGGGGTTGGTCAGGCACAATGGTTTGTAACCCGGTCGCTTCAAAAGACCCTTGTTGGTCTAGCTTTTGCCTTAATGGTGGCGGGGGTGGCTCCAGTGTAACCAGCAGCAGGCCAAGAAGCCTTCATGACCGACAGAGCTCAGGATCCTCCACTATGTGAGAAGATCCAAGACACTCTAAGGTAGTCTAAATTCTCAAAAGTAACACTCACTAAAAAACTTTCCTAGAAGATAAGACAGGCAAACACTAAATTAATTGGAAGAATAGTTACAACAACCAACACTAGAGAAACTTACCGGTGCAAGTGAAACTTGAACACGAAAGCACCCTCCAGGTATCCTCTACAAAGCATGGCCCGATGTCTGTCCTAGGTACCGTGGTATACCCCCTTCGTCACCTGTGTATGTCCCTAAAACGATTAGAAACTAGGTTTCCAGCGCGCGAACTGTCACCAAGAGGGTACAGTCGAAAGTCGGGTAGACCACAATGAGCAGGGTATCGAGCCTGAAACCTGTCAAGGGTATCGAGAGAAAATGGTCTAGAAGAAAACTGAAAACCTTGAATGGATTCAAGACCCACGAAGCCCCGTGGAAAATGCAAACGACATAATCCCAAAATAAGCCCTCTATATGTGTTCTCCACTACGATTGGTCCAGCTTTGGAGGAGTTATCTCCGCTACCTTTCCGCATGCAACCTCGTTTTTATCCCCTGTGTTAGAGGGGGGTCCTGGATAACTTTCATGACACTGGACTTAGACACTCCCTATCTCAGACTCCAATGTTTGATTTTAAATGGCCTTGAAGAGTTTCCTCTCCAACCTAATTCAAGGCCCTAGTCCTTAACTAGTCGGTGAACCCTACAAACATAAAAGTCTAGTAGATTTTAAGTTTAGKGTTAATTTTATGGCTTTGTCTTACRTCAAGGGGTATGAAGGTGAAACTGATGATGTGTAAAAGATGAAAGAAAAAAATGAATAAAAAAACTGGAAACAAAACTTTTACTGAATGCAAAATTTCAACAACTTAATAAAAGAAATATTTTTTTAATTTTTCTAAGATTTTGGACARCAAACTCAAAGGAATTTCACTTGACTACGAGCTACTTATGATCTAAGTGAACTGCAAAAACTTATGAAATCCATGAATTTTCCCTGGCTAATAATGCAGAAACACACTTTTCAACCAACAAGAAAATGAACAGARATTTTTTTTTCTTTTTATTTAAATRCTAGTAAAGMAATAAAGGAAAAATACCAACAAGCAAAAACCAAGAAAAACAATTCTGGCCTAATCACAGATCGCAAAGAATCAGATTAAAAAAAAATCACACACTAGCAATTTTTAAAAGAAAATGACTCTCACACTTGTCTAAAAACCGTGAAAATTCTTTTATTTTTCTGACAACTTTTTAAATGAGAAAAATCAAGCTAAGGGTAAGATTAATCCTAAGCTACTAATTGCTCAGACAGAGATTCAAACACCTGAGAGGAATAATTCTTGTCAAGGGAGAGGATGAATGCCTTACCCTCAAGAACAAGTATCTTGTACAATCACACGACTGTCACTTTAACAACATGTGTGCGAACACGCGCTGGATAGAGATAGAGTGCGTGTACACACGGGCTGACCTTGTACAGACCACATGTATATCTAAACTCTGAGAAAAAAGAAAACAGAGAACCCAAAACCAGGAAGAGACCACTGATATTGATAACCAAGATCCCTTGAAGGCTTGAACTCTCTTTCTAACAGAAAAAACAAATAATGTAAGGAAAAAATGATAAGGAAACAAAAATTTGAGATAGGACTGCTAGCAAACAAGACTCAGACAGAGCTACAGAAAACCCCCTGAGAATGTGTGATTCTGGCAGGGAAGAGGATGACTGCCTCTGAAGTTCTATGAATTCTACACGCTACTGCTACTTCTACAGCTAGCGTTCACATGCGGGCTGTAAGAGGGTAGGGCACGGGTACACCCGTGCAAACCTTGTGCAAGCCGTGTGTACCTCTGTGGGTCCCAAAAAACACAGTCAAGCAAAAGACAGGGAAAGCTAGTATGGAAAACCAGACTCTCTGCTAGCTCAGACCTTACAGAAACTAAAAGAAAAAAATAGGCAAGAAAAACTAGTCGTTAAAACTACCCAAAAACTAAATAAAATTCCAGGAACCCTAGAGAGTCTCCCCAGTATGGTCGCCGATTCTGTTGTGGGGTAAAATCTCCCTACAGACTAGCAAATAGATTTCAGACTTTGCATGCAGATATGATCGAAGAGAAACTACTTTTCTACTTTCATCCCTATATTTAAATCCCCTTTTCTTAGTAAATGCATGGAAAGATCAACCTACCTCATTCCCATCGTTTGATGTCGATCCTCCATTGTACTTGATTACTTGTTCACAATACTCCTTCCAAAGCTGACATGTATCCAAGACAAGCAACAACTATGCATGCATACTACTTATATACTAACGGGTTAGAAATCCAAACCTATACTAATCAAACTGTAAAAAGTTCATGAATTGGGACAGGAAAAGCATTTTCTTTATTACTTAGAATGAGTCAGCTTGCAAAAGTTGAGACTGGCCACCACTCCTTGAACCTGATCCTAGGCTCCTCTTCTTCTGTTCTCCAAACTGCTTTCCTTTGAATCTCCTTTGGCACAAGGAAAGGCTAAAGGTTTGGGACAATGGGATTACGTAAATGGGCAGAGTTTCTTTGCTATATTTTTTCTTTTTTCAAATGGGACCCCTACCCCTTCTTTTATAGGCTAGAAGGAGCCAGGTATTTGTACGAACCCTTGGCCATGCATGGCTGAGAGTTTCAGTTAACTCACCCATATCTTTTTGTTCCATCAACAACTTTCCTTTTTTCGTGCTTCTGAAGGTCCACGCGGGTTGTAGTGGGCCTGCTAGCGTGGAAACTGTAGATCCACACGGGCTGTAGTGGGCTAGTTAGCGTGGACTTTTAAAAATGGATTTTTTAGGAGAGTTGTTCAATATTTTTTGGCAAAGAAGGGATATGAGATGGCCTGATGCTAGGTAAGCATGTATAGTGCAATTTAGGATTATAACAATAAGACAGGCAAACACTAAATTAATTGGAAGAATAGTTACAACAACCAACACTAGAGCAACTTACCGGTGCAAGTGCAACTCAAACACGGAAGCACCCTCAAGGTATAATATACAAAGCATGGCCCGATGTCTATCCTAGGTACGACGGTATACCCCTGCAGTCACTTGTGTATGTCCCTAAAAAAGATAGGCAACTAGGTTGCCAACGCGCAAACAGTCACCAGGAGGGTACAGTCAAAAGTCGGGTAGACCACAATGATCAGGGTATGAGCCCGAAACCTGTCAAGGGTATCGAGCGCAAGTGTTCTGGAAGACAACTGGGGACCTCTAATGGATTCGAGACACACGAAGCTCCGTGGCAAATGCAATCGACGAAATCCCAAGACAAGCCCTCTATATGTGTTTTCCACTACGATTGATCCAACTTTGGAGGGGTTATCTCCGCTACCATTCTGCACGCGACCTCATTTTTATCCCCTGTGTTAGAGGGGGGTCCCAGATAACTTTCACGATACTAGACTTGGACACTCCCTAACTCAGACTCCAATGTTCTATTTTAATGGCCTTGAAGAGTTTCCTCTCCAACCTAATCCAAGGCCCTAATCCTGAACTAGTTGGTTAACCCTACAAACATAAAATTCTAATGAGTTTTAGATTTAGTGTTAATTTTATGGCTTGTCTTATGTCAAAGGGTATGAACGTGAAACTAGTGATGTTTGAAAGATGAAAGAAAAAATGAACAGAAAGTTGGAAACAAAAACCTTCACTTAACGCAAATTTTCAACAACTTTTCAAATTTTAAAAAAAATTCTAAGATCTTTTGAACAACAAACTCAAAGCAGGATTTCACTCGACTACGAGCTACTTACGATCTAAGAAAACTGTCAAGAACTTATGAAAGAAAATACTTTTCCCTGGTTACTAATGCAAAACAACACTTTTCAACCAAACAAAGAAATGAAAGATTTGGTTTTATTTGAATGCTCACAAAGCAAAAAGGAAAAATATCAACAAGTCAAAAACCAAGAAAAACTTCTGGCCTAATCGCAGATCGCAAAGAATCACTTCAAGAAATCACACACTAGCAACTTAAAAAAGGACTCTCACACTTGTCTAAAAACCCTAAAGAAAATTTTGATGAAAACTTTTAAATGAAAAAAGAAAGCTATGGCTGAGATCAAACCTAAGCTACTGACTACTAGAACAGAGATTCAAAAAACCTGAGAGGTATAATTCTTGTCAAGGGAAAGGATGATTACCTCACCCTCAACAAAAACTATCCTTCACAAGCACATTGCTGACAATTCAACAGCAAGCGTGTGCACGCGAGCTGTGTAGAGCCAAAGGGCGTGTACACGCGTGCTAGCCTTATACAGGCCACATGTATCTCTAAAAATATGAAACAAATAAAAATAGAAAATCTAAACTAGGAAGAGACCACTAATACTGAGAACCAGGATCTCTTTAAGGATTAGACACTTTCTTTAACAGAAAAAAGAAAACAATGTAAGGAAAAATTTGTAGAACAAACCAATCTGAGGTGAACCCTAAGATATAGACTACAAACAACAAAGACTAGAAAGAGTTCCAGAAAACCCCTGAGAATGACTAATTCTGATAGGGAAGAGGATGACTGCCTCAAAAAATTTATGGAATCATACACGCTATTGTTACTTCTTCAGCTAGCATTTACACGTGGGCTATAAGAAAGTAGGGCACAGGTACATGTGTTCAGACCTTATGCAGGCCGTGTGTACCTCTGTGGGTCTCAGAAAAAAAATACGGTCAAGCGAAGAAACAAAGATAATTGGTATGGAAGACTAGAATCTCTGTTAGCTCAGACTTTGCAGAAACTTCAAAAAACAGGAAAGAAAACCAGTCTTTTAAAAATACCCAAAAATATTCCCAGGAACCCTAGAGACTTCCCCGGTATGGTCGCCAATTCTGTTGTGGTGGGAAATCCCCCTACAGACTAGCATTTAGGGTTATATTATGCATTTAGATAAGATCGAAAGAATCCTACTTTATACCATCGTCCCATACCTAATCCCCATTTCTTTTAAGAAAATACATGGTTAAACGAACATACCTTGTTCCGAACATTCGATGTTGATCCTTCTTCACGCTTGATCACTTGTTAGCAGCTATCCTCCCTAGATTGATCTGCGTACAAAACAAGCAATAAACTCTACATGCATTTGTTCTACAGATCAATGGGTTAGAGATTCAAACATATATTCACTAAACTATGAAGAACTCATATAGTGGGACGAGAAATTTTTTTATTTATTATTAACTTCAATGAATCAACTTACAATGTTGAGACCGACCACCACTCCGTGAACCTGATTCCGGGCTCCTCTTCAAATGCCCTCCAACTTATTTGCTTTGTATCTCTCTTTGCACAAGGATGGCTAAAGGGTTGGGACAATGGGAATGTGCAATTGGGTAGAGTTTCTTTACTATTATTCTCCTCCTCCAAATGGGACCCCTAACCCTTCTTTTATAGGCTAGAAGAAGCTAGGTATTTGGATGAACCCTCGGCCATGCATGGCCGAGAGTTTCAATTAAATCACCCAACGCTTTGTTTTTTGTCGACAAATTTCCTTTTTTCGTGCTTTTGTAGGTACACACGGGCTATTTTAGGTCAGCTAGTGTGTACACGCGTGCAGTAATGGAGTAGGGCGCGTGGGCCCTTATAAAAGAGGTTTTTTAAAGAGTTGTTTAGCAGTGTTTTGGAAAAGAAGGAATCTGAGATGGCCTGATGCTAGGTAAGCATGTCTAGTGAAAATTCAGGTTATAACACAGAGCAATACCGAGACAAATAGTATAAGGAGGGGCTCTGCAGTCGGAAACACAGCCTCCACAAGTCCTAGTACCTAAGAAACCAAGAACGGGCCCAATCAAGTCGACTCATATAGAGGGCATCTTAGAGCATCTAGGGACCAAGAAGGGGAGAACAGAAACCACTCAGCTGACCAATGAACAATAGAAACTAGTTGAGGGAGCACAAGAAATCATGACGAACCCCATCACACAGGAAGCAGGGGGAACTAAGAGACAAACGGTACAGGAAACAGGTGTGCACAAGAAATCAAAGGCATAATGACCACCACCAGAATACACAATCACAAAGGACGATGGCGATATGATTGCCAGAATGTTCCAGGATTGCCTCGCAAAGGACTTTGATCATGCATTGCACCACAGAGATAAACTGCAGAAGGAGCTGGCAGAAATGGGGCAACTCTTGAAGAAATTCAGAGAAACCCAGATTACAAGTAGTAGTAGAGGCATAGATCCATTGAGCGCATGGACCACAAAAAGAATGGAGGTAGGAGAACGCGACTCAGTTCTTCTGAAGCCACATTCCATAGTTTACATAAAGT
>JASDQU010225342.1:17589-29260 GCA_032191745.1 Picea mariana | reverse complement strand
GAAGTCTCAGATAATGAAGAAAGAAGAAGAGGTTGAGAAGCTTGAAGAACAATTTGTCACATTGAGAAGTAAAATCATCAAGCTCAACAAGGACATTGAAGAGACAGAAACATCTGCATCAGTTGTAGAGAATGAAGAGAAACACTCTAGGTTGATAGAAAAGAAGAATGAAAAAAATAACAAGTGTTATGCAGAAGTAATCATGGTTAATAAGAATCTAAGAAAACTAATAAAGATACATCTTCAAGAAGACCATCCATGTTCAAGCCACAAATAAGCTTCAATCATGATCATGATCAGTCAAGGCATAAATTTAGAAGGACTTCACCACAAAGAAGATCATTCACTCCCAGGTATGTAAATTTATTTTATGGTCATTGTTTTTAATGTACTAACTTTGGACATAAGGTTGTGGATTGCAGGGATTATAAAATAAATATTTAAGCAAGAAATGCTTATGTGGCCCCACCCCCACGTAACATTTAATGTTACAAATTTCATAACTCTGGACACATAGCTCGTGATTGTAGAAGCATGATCGATACTTCCATGAAAGAGAACAATGATATCAGATATAAGAAAGCATGGGTAAGAAAACATGAAGAATAGGTGAACAAAGACCAAGTCTTAGAGATTGCAAGATTGGCAATAAACTGAGATGAAGACAAATCTATAAAGAAAAAGGAAGATGTTAGATACATAAAGGTATGGAAAAAAAATGAAAGAAAAGGAGGATAGGTAAATAAGGAACAGGTTCAATAGATTGTACTTTCAGGTATTGTAGTGAAAGATGAATCCACATACATAAAAAGAAGTCATAGTTTAGAGAGATGATGAATCTACCGATGAAGATGATGATGACTCTGCATCAGAGAAGGAATTGTTTTGAACCATCTGACTTAGAGACTCCCAGGTAATATGAATAATAGACAGGGGGAGTCTATGCGGTAGCTGAGATAGACTAGAGAACCATCCTTCGAGCAACTTGCATAGTTTGAGTAGACAGGTTCAGAGAAGTTAGTTAGTATAAGTACAATATGATATATTAATCAATTGTAGTAGTGAATACTTCATGATAGTAGAGTGAAATATGGGTAAACATTATGGACAATTGTGTAGCAGAGTCTTGGACAATATGGACAGAGATGGATTTGTAAGAACACTTAGCAGGTTTGGACAAATATATGACAGTGGATGAGAACATGGATTCATAGATTGGTTCAAAGAGTGATTCAAAGACAAAGAAACATTATCATAATGGATGATAATTACCCAAGAATATTTAAATGCTTATCATATATGTTAGTTGATTACACAAGGAAGAACCAATGGAAAATAACTCCAAAAGGCAACAGGTACATGAAAACTTATATTTTTTCTACACAACATCTTGCAGAGAAGTCAAGAGAGAGAAACAAAACAAAAAATATAGGTAGAAATATCATTTAGAGAAGTTGTCAGACAGAGAGGTAAGAATAGAGGTATGATTCTAGGGAAAGAGATTCATTAGATGCAGGATAGAGAGTTAGATTTTTGGAGAGAGAGCACATAGGCATGTTTATATTGGGAGATATTGTCATAAGGGGAGAATGGGCGATATGAATTCAGTGTTGCATCAAAGTGATATCCTTTTTCAAAGGGGGGGATATTAATCATATGAAGGGAGAGAGAGTAATCAGAGGCTTAGAAACACAGAGAAAATATCAAAATCATTTAGACAGGGGGAGCAGCCCCAAGGAGAGTTTAGTCTGGGGGAGCATCCCCAAGAAGAGATACCCTTTTCCATTGATGTCAAAGGGGGAGAGATAGAAACATTGATGCAGAGTATGAGCATGACTGCTATCATGACTAAGTGTTGCCATCAATGTTGGTGTTTCCATCAATGCCAAAGGGGGAGATTGTCAGACAATTGGTTTAGATTGTTGGACAATTGGTTGTAATTTATGTCAACATTTGGAGAGTGATATTGTATATTGATGTCAAATCTTAGAGATTGATGTCAACCCTTGAGTATGCCTAGTAGCTCTAGAGGCATGGGTAAGGAACCCAAGTTTGGTTGAGGAATAATGTAATGAATATATGTGTATATGTAGGTAAGACTATTTTAGATGGATAGTATATGTCATGCCATTTTTGGTGATATGTGGAACATCACATAACTCTTCATGGTTAGAGAGTTATGGCCTTCTGAAGTTGGAGGACCCTCACGAGTTATCTAGAAGCCCCTAGAAGGTCAAAGAAGTCAAATTATTCTAGAATTTCCTAGAAGAAGTTGACTAGTCAAAGTGGGTGAAACTAGGAGTTAATCATGGGTATAGTTGTTGCATTAAAAAAATAATTAAAAATAAATTAGATGCAACAAAAAGTTTTGAGTTTGGTAATTATGGTAAATTAGTTGTGATGAGAAGATTGAATAGTCAAAAGGGTTGACCAAGAAATAAATTAAATAATAAAGTGGTTGCAACAAGAAGTTAGTTAAGGGAAAATAAGTTATGAATTGAATAATTATAGAAAAGTTAGTTGCAAAAAAAAGTTGTGAGTAAAGAGAAATTATTTAAATAATAAAGTGGTTGCAACAAGAAGTGGTGAGTTTACTATTTATGGATAAGTCAAAGTGGTTGCAAAAGAAATTAATTAAATAATAAAGTTAGTTGCAATTAAAAGTGGAGAGCTTACTATTTTTGGTAAAGTGGTTAAGTGTAGCAAAGTGAGTTAGAAGTGGACAAGTGGTTAGAAGTGGGTTAGCGCTAAAAGAAGGAATGTGGGTTAAGTTGGTTAGAAGGTAACCCCTTGAGGAAGCTACATGGAAGTATAAATAAGAGAGAAAATGTTCTCTCATTAACACCTATTGAATATCATTGAATATCTATTTTTTGAAAGGTTATTTGGGCATGTATTATTGATAGAGAAAAGTGCGGCAGAAAAAGTGCAGCAGGAAAAATGCGACAAAAAAAGTGTGGCAGAAAATTGCGGCAGAAAAAAGTGCGGCATCAAAACGCTACAAGAAGAAAAAATGTATGGTTTTCATATGTGTAGTGATGAATTTATGAATTTGGTTGAGGGTTTTCCTTGTAAAGTGTTGGATGCCCTCTTGGAAGTTTAGGGCTTGCTGCATAGTTGATTTGAGGCAGATCTACTGAAGTTTAGTATTGGTTCATGTTTGAGGGATTTTGGTTGAGGTATGTTTATGAAGTTATTGGTACATATAGAGGTTGTATAACAGTGAGGTTATAGCACATGGTTTGAGGTACAAACTTGTGGTATAGTGTTTGAGATATATGTGATCAGATTAGATTGGTTGATGAGTATACAATGATAGGTTTCTCAGTGATATATTTGACAGAACAAGTTGTGACAGTAGAATATTCAGTTTCTACATTTGACACTTATATTTTAGGGTGGTTGGATTGGGAAAGGGTAGGTGGTTGTATCCACCTTCTGGTTGTAGCCGGAGAACATAGGGGGTTGTATCCTCCTTTTGGTTGTAGCCAGAGTATTGGGAAGTTGGAGCTTCCCTCAGGTTGTAGCTTGAAAATAAGGGGGTCGAAGCCTCCTCCCAGTTGCAGCTGGAAAACAAAGGAAGTTGGTGCTTCCAATGAATGTAATTCTTAAATACAAATAAGAAAAAACATCCCTTGGTTTTCTCTCACATTGGGTTTCCACGTAAAAAATACTGGTGTAATATGTATGTGTATGAATCATCATTTGTTCATGACTTATTGGATGATAATTCTATATTCATCATAAAGATAAATAACACTTGCATACTGTGTTTAAAAGGATTAAATTTCTCTATTAGTGATTCACCCCCCCTCTCAATAATCCAACAACCATAGAGATGTCAAAAACATCAAATGGTGGCATCACTCCTTGTAGGACCTACAAAGGAAATCTATTAGGAGAATTTCATTGCCACCCTTAATAGCCATAATTCAACATTTAAGGAAGAAGCAAATTAAGCAAACAACCACAAGAGAATTTAGCTTGCACTGTGAATCACAAAGCTTAGGTCAATGATTAATTCCCCAAGATAGAAGGATTGGGCCTTCCGTTTGGGAAAGGGCATAAAAGGTCTTACTTGAGTTATACCACTTGGTTATGAATGATTTTACTTGAGAATAATAGAGGTAGGTAAGGTCATGGTCTTACCTTCTTGAGCTATGTGAAAGGTTGGTTCCAGTTAATCTAGTAGGTCATGAGAATCTAGTAAACCTAGCAAGGTCCTAAAGCAATTGATCTGAAAACAGATCCAGAAGCCTGATAGGGCTTAAAAATGCTTAAAAATGAAAGTGCTCGGAATGCGACGAAACCTGTGCCATTGCATCCGACTCGTCTTCTTGATTCCGGTGGTATAATTTTTATGTCAAACGGAGTCCGTATGGAGAAGATATCGCGTTCTGTCCGAAAAGCCAAACATGCAAAATTTTGGATGCTGACTGTACCTGTCCGTACAGTCCGTACAGACACGTGTCAGGCCGTACAGTGCTGAAGTGGCAGGGCCGTAAAGATGACGTGGGCCAACCAGGAGGCGACACGTGGCAGACCGTACGGAAGGACACGTGGCGTCACCAGGACGCGACACGTGTCACACGGATTTGGCGTTTTCAGGGTACGATTTGACCAATACGGAGGTGACACGTGTCACCACTCATAGGGTGACACGTGGCATGCTGACGTCAACACGCTGACGGGGCAGAAACGTGGCATGACGTGGCAGTACGACGGTAGATGATAGGGCTGACAGGTGGCGTACGACAGAGTCGACGTGGCGCCACACGTGGGCCAATCACAGGCTGACACGTGGCATGCTCTCATTGGAAAAAAAAGGGTGCCACGTGGCCCACTCGGGGGCTGCCACGTGGCACCCCATCATTGGCTGAAGGTTTCAATGTTTAAAATTATGGTTGTCGCCGGGGAGGTTCGAACACGGGACCTCCGGGCGTTGAAAGGACCGGTAACTTTGGGCTAGCCACGGCGCCGGCCGGTGGGACTTGCTATGGAAATGAGAAATATTTTATTTATGTTTAACAAAAGTATTGACCGGCGGCAAAAAGGGCTGGGGCTTAGCCCCAACCCTCGACGTATCGATATAACCACAACAACGTGACCGGGAGTTTCAACATATGCACGGTTATAACCATATAGTCCACGGGTCCTATGGTCGCGCCACAGGACCAGGACCGTTACCATTCCACGGGGTTTGTTAACCGTTAGCGCCGGGTCCTATGTCGACGCTTTTCGGAACCAAGAGCCAATGACTAGGGGTCCACACTTATAGCGCGGAAGAGGTTAGGCCACGGTCGCATATGTGTGCCATATAACCAGGGCTGGCGCGTGAATGGGGTGGCCCGCGCTATGGCGCGTGGCCACATGCCCAACCATATGACCGTATAAGAGGGGCTGCACCCGGGAATTGGGGCTAGCGCCCAAATGATTGCCAAATGGGTTTTTTAATAAAGTTTTTGGTTTTCTAGTTGTAACAAGACCTATTCTTAGCAGATTTTCTCCATTTTTGGGGGATATTGGGCTTTTTTGGAGGCCAGATTCTTGGAGGAAGTTGGGGATGAGAACCCAACTCCATTCCTATATAAACCAGGCCTGTTTGAGGCCAATGGACAGTCATTTTTGCAGAGTTATGCTGTTGGAAAGCCAAGCCAAAGTCAGTTTGTTGCAGGGAAGCCTTTGAGGTGGAAACGCTGTCGGATCATTTCTGGGAGCTTGGAGCATCAGATTTGCGTGCCGTTTCTTGCATTGGGTTCTAGAGATCTGTGTCAACAAGACCAGATCAGTCTTGTAGCCTTTGGGCATTGCTGAGATATAATTTTGAGCACTTGAGAAGAAATAAAGAAGCCTCCCCCACAGGAAAAAGGCCCGGAGACGTAGGCAAACATTGTGCCGAACTCCGTTATCTACCTGCGTTCTTATGGTTTGCTGTTCATTATTGTTTTCAGATCTGCATATGTGTAGTTGACTGATATAATTCTCTTCTTTTCCTCATTCTTTCATTAAAATCTCAAATGGTTAAATTATTCATGCAAGTTTAAAACTCAACCATAATCATAAAAGATCCTGCCGGATCAACAATCAACCTAATGAGGTCCTCATTGACCTTTGTTATTAATGTGAAGCCAACCCTACATATATATGATCATTATGAACCTTTATTTGATGAAGCGATTCCTCCACACACACACACACTTAATTTAATTAACTTTTTTATTCTGGTTTGAAAGGTCTTATTAAGTTCTAGGTCAATCGTGGGCTAGGTAAGGTCCTTAGCCTTATTCAAGCCCCAACATCATTGTGTTCATCCTAATTGAAAGGTCCTTGTAGTGATTAGCCTTGTTTGATTTTAAAAACACGAGTGACTCAAGAAATAAGGTGTGTTTGTGAACCAAAGGTGAGTGATAACTAAGGCTCAACGATAGGGGGATTTGTTCAAATTAAGGGAGTGGTTTATGACCTTCATTTTCCCACTTGTTTAACCTAAGATATTATCTGAGAGGAATCCCTTATCATTAAAGCCCACCGAAGTCACTATTAAAAAGTTGTACCATGCAATTTGTAAATATGGTTAACATATCCAAAAAAGGGTGAAAAAATACCAATAAAAGTACAATATATGAAAACAATTGATTACCCTCATGGAAAAGGAAAATATCATGTATCGATCCTTAGAAAATGAGAAGGGAAGAAACAATGAAGTCAAGGATTCAAAATAATATGTAATTTATCATAAGGTTGTTCGTGAAATACCAATCTATGATGTGCATTAGAGATATGATGTGTTAGGGTCCTATAATTATAGGAGATCTAATGATTCAGATATCATTTGTGGGTCTCATGATGAAGTTTCTGTCTTGCTGGTCTCTTGGTTGTTTCCATTTCGCCTGATCCTCCATCACCCTGCTGCATCCTTCATCCACCTCTGTGCCCTCACTCCTTTGTCCTTTTGACCCATTGAGTATGTCTCCCTTGCCACTCATCCCTGCATAAACCAAAATTAGGATAAACAAAAAGCGTTAGATTAATAAAATTAAATTAGACTTATTAATAATAAATTAATTTTTAATTAATTTATTATTAATTAGTTAATAGTTAGTTGCTTAACTTTGCAATTATATTATTGTTTGATTAATCAAAAATCAATTAAAAACTATATATATATATATATATATTAAAAATAAACATAATAAAATAAAACATATGAAATATAATAAACAAATTAAAATAAATAATATAATAAAATAAATACAAATTAAAAAATAAAACATTAATAAAAACACATATTAAATAAAACAATAAACAAAACATATATTAAATAAAACAATAAACAAAACATATAAAAAATAAACAGTAAATACATATATTAAAAAACAAAAAGTAAAAAAACAAACAATATAAAAAAAAAAAAAACAAAAAAACCCAAAATACAACATATCCTAAGTTCTACCCACACTTCCTGTGCATATCGGACACCCCCCTCATGTCCCATCAATACCAGGGGGTCCGATAAGTGGTATTGGGAGGGACACTTGTCACCTCTAGGTGAAATTGGACCCCCTCCATCCAATACCACTTACCACCTCGGGGGGTCCGACATACCACTTATCTCTTCAAAACTGCCCTCCACCAAAAACTCAAAATCGCCATTTTTGCCGGTTTGACTAGTATTTTTCCGGGAAAGATTTCGGGAAAAAAAAAATGAATTTTGAAAAACCGAGAGAGGTTTTTCTCTATAACGGGCTGAAGAAAAAAAACCTCTCTCATTTTTTTCAAAGGTTCGACCATTTGGGATAATCAAAGCTATTTTTCAACCTCATTTTTCAGATTTCCGATTTTTCCTGTTTCAGTCCTAATTTTGCGGGAGCTGTTTCGGCGAGATGGAAACGAATTTGGAGAAGCCAAAGGAGGTTTTTGTCCAAAACATTCTCATATAAAATAACCTCCTTTAGTTTTTTCCCAGGTATCATAGTTGAAGAGAAACATATGTCTGAGCGTACCCCTATTTTCAGCGGATTCGACCTAGTTTTCAGTTCAGATCTTTTTGGGATTGACTTGCTATTTTCGGCCAGGAGGATCAAATTCGATCTCCCAAGTATAAGGATTGTATTTTATTTATATTCATGTTTGTAATAGAGCAGGGGTTGGACCTTGATGGATGTAAAATCCTGTTAGGCCCTCCTGAACCTGACTGTACCTTTGGATGTAAATCCTACACTGGGATTCTATTGAATAAATTATAGCAACACAGTGCCGTATGACAGGATTCTTGTGTCAAATACACTGGTGAAGTTATCCTTTGTAATTTTATATCCCTCTGTAACTTTATTTTGTATGCTACAATCTTAAATATTCTAAGAAGTAATAGGGCAAAACTTGTTGAGAAATACACTCTGTCACTTGGCTTGGGATATTTTCTATGTTTTCCACTGAAAGTTGAATTCAAAATTCTTCATTGCTTTGTATTTAATTTGAATTCTCAATCTTTTCCTCTCCACCATAAATCAAGCCTATGAATATCCAGTGATTTTCCTAACTTGCCCTGCATTAACGGCTTGTCAAATTTGTATTATTTGATGCTAGCTGTGACTCCATTACCCAATGGACCTCTTTTCTCCTGTTCTAGCCAATCGTTTAAAAAATACAAACTCTGAACCCATTAGCTAGCCTAATATCTATTCAAACAAATCTATATCCAATAGAGAGATCCCTCTCTGAGTCATCGAGGGCTAGATCCTTGACTCGAAGAGGTTTTGATGTTGCCTCTGTGACTGCCTTCACAACCTTGGGAAATTTATAGAGCGCTAACATAATGACGACCATACTGGGAACTTTCTCCAGTAGTGCACTTCAAATTCCAGATATGATCATTGATGGTGGACAATGAGCAGACACAAGAAGGCTGAAATATTTCACCTGGCGACTCCAGTCAGCTCCAGACAGTGCCAACTCAAAGACTCCACTGGAGGAAGAACCTGAAGCATGACCAAGCAGCCTAGAAAGATCAGGTACTCAAGCCCAAATTACAAGTACATTGCTGAAGATTGTATTGACCACCTACTAATTTATGAGCCTCGAGAGACTAAGCCCGAAATTGTAGATCATGTACATACTCATACACTTGCATAAAGCCCAACGAGACATGGGCCTCGTGCTTTATCTCCTTCCATTGTTGAAATTCCAGTTAGTTACAAGCCCCTTGCTTTACCTCCTATACCTGTGAAAGTCCCAAACAGATACAAGCCTCTGTTTTTTCCTCGTTTTCTTCATGACCTCCCTACCAATTATAGTAATAATCTTCCCGAGTTTGATGGAGAGAATGTGAATATCCCTGTAGAAAAACACATCCAGAATTTTGAATATTTCCTTGACCTTTATGAGGTTGAAGATGATGATGTATATATAAGGATGTTTGCCCTATCATTGTAAGGTAAAGTCAAGAATTGGTTTAAGAATCTTCCAGATGCAAGCATTAGCAATTTCCATCAGTTTGTAAAAATTTTCCTAGATTGATGGGTGATCATGAGAAATGTATTTCTCATCCTTGAAGAGTATGACCATTTGAAAAGACAGCCAGGGGAGACAGTACATTGGTTTTATGCAAGGTTCAATAAGGTATATCTTGCAATGTCTGCTGATATAAGGCCACCCTTAGGATCAACTCACTTGCATTACCCAGATGCCTTCGATCCTGAGATGACATTCCAATTAAGAGAAAGGAACACTGCAACACTTGAAGAAATGCAAAAGGTTGCGGTTGATGTGGAAGCTAACTTGCTGAACCGAAAGGCAAAGTCAAAGGAAGAAGAGAAAGATAGAATAGAAGAGAAACGAATGACATATTCATAAGTGAAACTAGATGTTCTGGCCAACACTGTAAGAGAGATGATGCAAAATATTAGCAGGAAAGATGAGCTTGCTGTTCGAAGACCTTATGTTCCATTAGTGCCAGAATAGAAAAGGATCAATGTCCCCAAACACTTTGCAGCCCATACTTAGTATTCTGAACCACCAAAGGATTATTTCATGTATTCAATTCACAATACAATTGAAGATGAAGTTCAAAATCAGAAGATGGAGGAAGATTCTCCTGATATGACATGCATGTTAAATGGTATTTCATCCATGGATGATTCACCCAAGCTTGATTGGTACAATGATGATTATACCAAATTGGAGTTTTCAAAGAAATCAACCACATATGATTGGGAGGAAGAAGAACATTTGCAAACCTAGCAGGACAATCAATCTGTACACGAAAATTATGACAGCAATGGTCAGAGTGCAAAAACTCTCAGAGTAAGTGGAAACACTCTACCCCTATGTTTCTCTTCTTTTCAATTTTTGAGAGAAAATTGTAAGAAAGTTGTCAATAGTAGAGAGGGAGAATGTTCTGATCAACTAGGTGAAGATGCCATTGCTGATATGGAGGCTGTTCTCAACCCAGAATTGCATCCCTCGACCTACTTTGATTTTCAAATTCCAAATGAAAGCTTAAAGCCTGAGATAAATTATGAGTTAATCCAAAATAACTCTGTACCATTATGATTTAATTCATTTTAGTTTTTAAAAAAGAATCTTGAGTATATGCTAAAGGATAAACTCACAGAAAATCAAGAAGTTTTAGTGGAACCAATGCAATCGTCTTTTCAATTTCTACAGGATCCAATATCTGATGTGTGGGATGACTTGTGTTGTCAAAGTCATTTTCCATCATCCAACTATGGGATGAAAAGATGTTATGATATTGACATGATCAGGAAGTCAACTTCATTGTCTTTTTCAGCAGAAGTCACATTACAAAACCCATCAGAGCATTTGCAACCATGTCAGGAAGTGCATGATGACACAAATAGCATAAATACGACATCAAATCATGAAGTTGAGTTGGTTAAATTTGAATATCCAGTAATAGGTCAAGTTTACCTTGATCCTATAGTCACCTATATGGAGAATTTTTTCACTCCAGAGCCCCAATCTATCTATGGCATTACTTTTGTTCTTCAGGATTGTCGAGGTGTTTGTTGTAAAGATAAATCATGTTTTCAGCAGTGGCCATTACACTTTGCAGTTTTGAATCTATGGACAAAGGGTCAAGTTGCCTTTTTGACCGTGCTAACGAGTAGTCAAGCAGTCCACTAGTCTCAACAACTACTTGATTGGCTTCATTGACATTTTTGTATTATTTGATTTAGCATGATTTTTAGCAGTATAGGGTAGGTAGGAGAATGTGAATAATCTCAACATTCAAAGCATCTCTTTTTCAACAGTGTTCATTTTGATTTGGTTTTAGTTGAAAGATCAAAACACGTACAGGTTGCAAAATAAGATTTTGGGATCAACCCAATGAATAAAGCACTGGTCTGCATGTTCAAAGTTCAGTGGTTCTTGACACCTCCTGAAAGAGCTTCCATCCCTAGGTGGAGGCTATGTTAGGGTCCTATAATTATAGGAGATTGGATGATTCAAATATCATTTGTGGGTCTCATGATGAAGTTCCCGACTTGTTGGTCTCTCGGTTGTTTCCATTTCGCCTGATCCTCCACGACCTTGCTGCATCCTTCATCCACCGTTGCGCCCTCACTCCCTTGTCCTTTTGACCCATTGAGTACATCTCGCCCACCACTCATCCCTGCATAAACCAAACTTAGGATAAACAAAAAGCATT
>JASDQU010225342.1:0-17489 GCA_032191745.1 Picea mariana | reverse complement strand
CCCAAAATACAACATATCCTAAGTTCTACCCACACTTCCCGTGCATATCAGACCCCCCCTCACGTCCCTTCAATACCAAGGGGGTCCGATAAGTGGTATTGGGAGGGATACTTGTCATCTCCAGGTGAAATCAGATGCTCTCTCCCAATACCACTTACCACCTTAGGGGGTTCCGGCATACCACTTATCTCTCCAAAACTGCTCTCCCCCAAAAACTCAAAATCGCCATTTTTGCTAGTTTGACTAGTTTTTTTTTCGGGAAGGATTCCAGAAAAAACGAAAATGAATTTTGAAAAACGAGAGATTTTTTTTCTCCGTAAGGGGCTGAAGAACAAAAACCTCTCTCAGGTTTTGCACAGGTGCCACCATTTGGGAGAATCGAAACTATCTTTCAGTCTCATTTTTCAGATTTCCAATTTTTTCTGTTTTCGTCCTGATTTTACGGGAGCTGTTTTGGCAAGCTGGAAACGAATTTGGAGAAACCAAAGGAGGTTTTTGTCCAAAACATGCTCATATACAATAAATTCCTTCAATTTTTTCCCTGGTGTCAACGTTGAAGAGAAACATATATCTGAGCATACCCCTATTTTCAACGGATTCAACTCAATTTTCAGTTCAGATCTTTTTGGGATTGACTTGCTATTTTCGACCTCTATGATTGCCATCACAGCCTTGAGCGATTTACATATAGCTAACATGATGTGCATTAGAGATAAAGACAATGCATCAAGTTCAAAGAAGCACCCTTAATAGTCTATTCTCGATATTTTTCAAAATTGTGAATATTAATATGAGTTTGGTTTTAGTTTTGCATATATTTGTGACTCTAATTTCGTTAAGTACCTTATCAAATTTGGTTCACTTTTATACTAAAGGTCGAATAATTAAAATTGATGACGGTTCACTCTTATGCTAAATGTTGAAAAATAAAATAAAGAAGCACCCTTAATAGTTTATTCTCGATATTTTTCAAAATTGTGAATATTATTATGAGTTTGGTTTTAGTTTTGCATATATTTGTGACTCTAATTTCGTTAAGTACCTTATCAAATTTGGTTCATTTTTATACTAAAGGTCAAATAATTAAAATTCATGATGGTTCACTCTTATGCTAAATGTTGAAAAATAAAATTTTATGAGGGAAGTGTTAGAAGCTTAAGCCTCGTTTTGGGTTTGCCATTGGTATCGAAAATATGTAGATGCCAAAATGCTTATAAATAATAAAAAATAAATATAAGCGTGCCTTTGGAAAATATGTAGATGTTAGAATGTTTATAAACAATGAAAAACAAATACAAGTGTGGTTTTGAAGGTTTTTGGATATATAAATGTGTGTGTGTTTTTTCTTAAGAGGTTACAAGTTCAAATCTAGAGGGAGTAAAGTATGTATACTTTCGTAGACTTTAGCATTTAAATTGCTGCACGAAGAAGATCCCTTGTCCCACAAACAAGAGGGTCTCATACACCAATTTGATGTTTGACTTGGTCATGACCTTAAAATTACACACACATACACACAAATTTTTTAAAGAAAAGTGTTATCATGTACATCTAATGTTTATGCTTATATCATAAGGATTAGGTTTGAGAGAAGTAGATAAAACATAACCTTAGATTGATATATACTTAAACGCTAAGTAAGTACTCTTAGGAACACTTACTTAGGAACATTCTTCTAGGAAATGATAGGCCATGGACAGTCTTAAGATGTTAGTATAATGATTAATGATTTAGTTATTTATTAATTTAGTTATTATTAGTATTTACTCAAACAAGGATTATTTGATTTTCTTAGTGGTCAAAACACTTTTACCTATGATTGATTTGTTCAATGTTTAATATTTTCTTATAAAGTTCATCAATGTTGAGATTAAATTACATATTTTATAAACAATTATATTTTTATTTTAAAAATGTGATCATAACTTTTTTATTTTTTTATGGAGGAGTATTGTGATATCACAAATTTCATCTATAATTGTTTTAAAAAGTAATTAAATAAAAATTATAAAAAAAACATGAGCTTTTTATTGGAAAGTGTAGCTTATGGTGATGTTACTTGGTCTTGTTTTTTTGGTCTTGGTTTATCATGGACTTAATAAGAAAGTGTTTAATTTTTTAGGATATTTAGACATTTAGGATTTATTTAATCTCAAATTGGTTTAATATGTCTTTAGGTAAAGTGTGTTTCCTCAGTATGCATTTGTAGTTTAATAATTGATAGTCACATGAATATATTCTAAAAATAAAGAGATCTAAGGGTTCATATTCTCCTTGATACTAACGACTATATTGATATGTGGCTTAACATACGATTGGTCCATGATCTCTATTCAAAGAGCATGGAGGGTCATTTACTAATGATTAATAGTGATAAATTCATGTGCAAATTTTTCCCTTTTGCATTAGTATATTGCCTCAAGTGACCACGTTGACCGAGGCTATGGATTGTTTCCATCTTTGAGGATTTTAACCACATAATACACCGATGGCTTATTGATTATGGAGCATATTATCATATGGATAAGGAAAAATCCATTTTTATGCTCTTAATGAATATAACACAAAACAAATATTTGTTGGTGATGATAGATCTCTTAGTGTTGTAGGAGAAAAATTCAACTAGTTGATTGTCATTTTAATGATGTATTACGTGTTCCAAGTCTATCCTACAATGTTTTATTAGTATATCAAATCAATCATTTAGATGAAGGTAAAGCAATAGAGTTTTTACTTCGCTAAAATGTAATAAAGGATTTAAAAGATCCTACATGTGTCCTAACAACTAGATTTGTTGATGATATTATCAATTTGTATAGATTTGAAAAATTTGGCATAATATTTTCCAACAATTTCTATTGCTCATAGCGAGGGCTTGAGTGATTTAGTCATCTAAACTATCGCTCATTGCAAGAGGTATGTAATTAGAATATGTTGATTGGTAATTCTCTCATTTCTTATCGAGATGATGTTTGTGTTGGATGTGTTCTCAACAAACATTATGGGGACAATTTTGACAAACATACTACTTGGCATGCCTTGGCCCCCTTACCGCTTCTTTATAGTGATTTGTGTGGTATACCTCCTTCTCCTTCTTTCTATAGGTTCAAGTACTTCTTAAATTTCATCAATGACTTCTCCAGATGCACTTGGGTTTATTTCTTAAAACTTAGGAGTGAAGTTTTTGGCATATTTTTGGCCTACAAGGCCCTTGTAGAAAAACAAATTGGACATCAACTGTAAAAGTTAAGAATAGATAATGGAACCTATCCGTTAAAAAAATTTTTACAACTTACTACACTGCACAAGATATTTAGATGTAACATGTTGGTCCATATAAACCATAACAAAATGGTGTTGTTGAGAGAAATAATCATGCATTAAAGGAAATAACAAATTGTATGATCCAATTTATGGGATTAAGTCCTAATTTTTGGGCAGAAGCCATTGGTTGTGTCAATTACATAGTCACTCACACTCCCACAAATGATTTTAAAAATAACATTGGAAGAAGCATGGAGTAAAATTAAACCATATGTAAGCCACTTTCGCGTGTTTGGTAGTAAAGCACGGGCTCACATTTTGGATGAGAAAAGGAAAACATTACATCCTAAAAGTGAGAAGTGCATTTTTGTTGGATATTTTGAAGATTTAAAAGGTTCTAGACTTCTTCAACTCAATTCCAATGAAGATGTTAATTTTGATGAAGGTCTCTTTGGGCTTAATTCAACATTTATGCCATCTTTGGCATGTGAGCCATCTTTGGTGTTTGTGCCATCTTCTATTCCCAACTTTCATGCTAATGATCCTACTATATTTTTTATTTTTATGATGATAGTGGAGATGAAAATCCACCTCCACCTTCTCACCTTCCTCCAGTTGGGCCCATTGAACATGAACTTGCATGGACATCACTGCTTTCCATATGGGTCCATACAACATGAGAAGTAATTAGTGATATTGCTGGTGATCCTACATATCAACATCATACACCTTCATAGTTCTAGCAAGCCTCCTCTCTTTTGGCTCAATTTTCAAAGAATCGTGATCCAAAAACATTTGCATAAGCTTCTATCCATCTAGATTGGGACACAATAATGAATGAAGAATATTGTTCCTTAATGGAAAATAATACTTCAGATCTTGTACCTCTTCGAAAGGAAGACATTTTTCAAATGTCAATGATTATATATAACTAAGTATGTATTATATGGAAGTGTTGAAATAAATAAGGTCTGGTTAGTTTCAAAAGGAATTTCTCAAGTTGAAGGGGTTGACTATAATAAAACCTTTCCCCCTAAAGCTGAAATGAATTCTGTCTACCTTGTTCTATCTCTTGCTGAATCACATAAATTAGTGGTCCATCATATGGATGTTAAATCCACCTTCATGCATGGGGACTTATAAGAATAAATTTACATGAAACAACCTCTTAGATATGTTCAAAATGACTCCAGCCTTGTTTGTCACCTTAAGAAATCTCTCTGTTGTCTTAAGAAAGCTCCTTAATCTTGGTATGCTAAAATGAATAGAATTATTCTGGACATCAACTTTTCTAGATGGCATTTTGACCCTAATGTCTATACCAAGAAAGTAAGCAACCATATCATCATACTTTCTCTTTATTTTGATGACCTTATTCTCACTAGTAGTGATCCCAAAGTTTTAATCCATGTGAAATCCAAACTTAAGAAGAAATTTCAAATGACAGACTAAAGTTATTTGCATTATTTCCTTGGCCTCCAAGTATTACAAACCAATGAATGCATTTCCCTTTCCTAGTATAAGTATGCATATGACCTTCTTCATCACTTTCACATGGAATATTGTAAACCAACCCCATCTCCCTTTCAATATGGAGTCAAACTTGATGCCACCTATACTACACAGAGAATATATGCTACTTTGTGTTGTCAATTAGTTGGTATCCTTTTATATTCGACTCATACATGTCTTGATATTTACTTTGTTGTTGGTTTTGTTTCCTATCATATGAAAACATCCCATGAGAGCCATTGGAAAACAACAAAAAACATACTTCGATACATCTCACATACAATTTAGTTTTAGATACATTACAATTTAGGGGGGTCTCCTTTGTTGGTTGGTTTGACTGATTTTGATTGGGATAACAAACCCGATGATTGGAAATATACTACAGGTTATTTTTTCATTCTTGATACCGACGATCCAAATTGGATCCTCGCCAAACCTCTTGTAAATTTGTAATAAGCATGTAATTGTTTTTTTTGAAAAGTGGAGAAAATATCCTTGGAAGTTGAAATGAATCATTATGATGGTTGGCGTTCCAAAGGAAATCCATTAAAAATAAATTTTGTAGTGAATAAGGACACTAATGGGGGAAATGAAAAGAGAACTACAAAATATTGAAGGGTAGTACCATAAATTAGAGCTTGAAGAGTGCAACCTGCTTGAAGATCAGTGGATGGAGGAGTCAAGGAGTCTATGCATGATGAGTGAAGGTGTCTATGAGCCATGACCACCCACAATTATTTTTTTTGATAGTGAGTAACAATGCATGATATTTCTATGTATGCATAAACCACCTTCTATAATGGATTTCCCAAGCATAATAAATTCCCACTAAATTTGGTTTTCCCAAATTGATTATCTAGGGTGAAATCATTGTCTATTATGGATGTGATTTAGTGTTTGGTTTCTTTTACGCATGTATTATTGTTGTGGATTTCATTTGTACCCATCGATTCTTATCACAAAGGTAGTGTGCAATCTCTTTGTTGAATGGATGATAAATATATATCCCACAATCTCATTTTTCTAATTTCCATTTCCTGTTGGCTCCTCTTCCATAATGAATCAATTTTTACATTATTTTTTCTTAATTTAGAGTTTTTTATTATTATTTTGTGGTAAATACAAGAGCCATATGGAGGTCTATTTTTTGACTTGATATTGAGTTAATCATCGAGATGAGTCCACAAAATATTTCCATTGGCTAGTCATGCTACTTGAGAAGTTATATGCAATCATCGTTTTCATTTTATAAACACAACATTTCCATTGGATGGTCATCTTGGTTAAGGAAATATATACAACCATTGATTTTGTCTTATACACAACAATCTGAGGGGGGATTGAGTATATTACTACTTGAAGTATTCATTTTGTAGAGCCCCACACTTGGCATACATTACTTCTATTTAATTTTGTCTTATATACAACGTTATGTTTATTAATGCTTTAGCGAGGGGAAATATACATACAATAGTCCATTCTGATTGCTAGTTCCTTGTGCATCATTTGGAAATCTATTCACACTGTTTGATAACCTGTATCAAGTAAGTAATACAGGAAATATGAAGTCAAACTCCAATATATTCATTGACAATAGGATACTAAGTTTTGTGACATTTCATCCCCCTGGGGGCAGCTCAATTGGCAAGTGCTGTGATATGAAGTGATATGTTCGATGAGGTTCCGAGTTCAAATCCCCCCAATTTACCCATGCCTACGGAAGAGGCATATGCATGGAACTTGGAGGTTATATTGGTAATGGTCGGAGTCGACCCCGTGTCAAGCGAGTACGAGACCGACTCAGTTTCTGATTCTGCTAGTTATAAAAAAAATAAAAAGTTTTGCCACATTTCAATTTGACAATTTTCATTGTGTTTACATAGGCTACTAACTGTACTTCAAATTGCATTTGGGCCTGTATTCAAAATAATATTTGTGGTTTGGAGCTAAGCCCTTACACAAAAAGACTCATTGTTCTTTTGCTACATTTAGATTTGAATGATGTGGTAAATGGTAATGGAAGAGTGAAGAATGGTTTCCAAATTGCACTATTGTAAGAATACATAGCCTCTATTTTGACTAAGGTATAATATTCCTACAAAATAGTGTCTTACATTATAATAGTGAAAATAGGAGAAACAATATTTTTCTTATTCTACAATGGGTATTCATGTTGATGAAATGAATAAACTACAGGCCTACCATTTATGGATCATCTGGTATTAGTAGGTTTTGAATACTTTAAGAAGACCTGCATGGTAAGCACTCATAGTAGGTACCAAAAAAATGGAGAAGTACTGCAGCTAGGACTATTGTGGAGTAGAAAACCTAGGATGGTCAAAATACCTCACAAAGAACATCACGGGGAGGATCTAGAAGCAAGGTTTTCTTGGATAGAGAAACCATTGTTGCATTGAAATAATTAGTAACACAAATATTGGTAAAGAAAGATAGGGAATCAAACTCAGTAGCTAAGCATGAATAAGACAAGGCACATTGAGAAGATCCCATGTGCAATGATTTTGGTAAAAACCACTCTTTTTCTTAATCTTTCAATATTCCTTTCAAATTTGAAAAAAAATGAAAATACCCATGTTCGATGGACAAGTTAATGTTGAAGTATTGAATAGCTGATTGAAACAAATGGAAGTTTAGTTTGGAATTTATCAAATCCAAGAAACACAACATATTTCTTTTGCATGTTTGAAGATGACCAACCATGATCTATTTGTAAGTTTTAAACTTGTGAAGTAAATAAATGCATACTGATTCTTAAGAAAAACATAAATTAATCAATGGCTCATACACATAGTACACAAATATTTACCCTGGAAAGCCTTAACCAAGAGAAAACTAACCTTCCTTGGTGCCACACCTCTCAACTCTTCATTGTATTAATTTCACCATTCACCATTCACAATACAATATATACAATATTTTAGGTATTCCACAGCTACCAAAACTGTAATCCCTTAATCATTAGACGTTGTCGTCAAATATGACACACCCCCCCCACATGAAAATAATATAACACCTACCCAACATTATCCCACTTGTTTTTTTCTTTTCATACAGGGGGTCACTAGATTATATAGTAAACAATCCAAGGAAACAATTCCCATTATTTCTCTACACCAGGACAAATTCTCGGTGCTCATAGACTTTGTAAATGAATCTGCAACATCCTTCAAAGTTTCAACCTTCTCCAACAACACCTTCTTGTATTCAAGAATTTCTCGCACCAAGTGATACTGAATATCAATATGATTTGTATTTGAATGATAAGATGGGTTCTTTGCTAGGAAGATTGCATTCTGAGATGTTCAAGAGAGGGTTTCTTACCAGTCCATACCTCATGTGGATTTTTTTTCCACTAACGATTATGAGGGTGATGTCTTTACTAGGTAACATGTAGTACCCACTGCCTCTTCCCATAATTCCTATCCTAACCCAACATCACTAAGCATGCTCCTTGATTTTTCCATCAACGTCCCGTTCATCCTTTTTACAACCCCATTCTATTGAGGTGTGTATGGAGTAGTCTTCTGCCTTTCTACACCACACTTCTTACAGAACTCTTCAAATTTATTATGACATAATTCTCCACCATTATATGTCCTCAACACTTTTATTTTCTTCTCTATTTGATTTTCTACCAAACCCTTAAAATCTTTAAATTTATCAAATACATCAGATTTCTTCATAAGAAAATAAATCCATTTGTTCCTTGAGAAATCATCTATGAATGATACATAATAAACATATTTACCTAGTGATGGAATAGGCGCAGGGCCGAAAACATCATTGTGTATCAACTCATAACATCCCCTTTGATCTTGTAGAATCATATGGGAATCTTACTCGATTATGTTTACCATATATGCAATGTTTACATAAATCAAAATCTAGGATGAAATTAGACATACCTTCAACCATGCCTTTACTGTGTAGTGTTTGAAGGCCCTTTTCTCCAACATGTAATACTATTTGATGCCACAACATGGTCTTATTTCTAGGGCCAGTATGGATCATATCTTCTTTATTTCTCTTCTCAAGGACAATAGAATTAATACACCCATCGATAGAATTTCTTCCCAATAACTTGTACAGAGTTCCACACCGAACTCCCCTCATCAACACCATTGCTCCTCACACCATCTTGCAAGTTCCCTTTCCCAATAAAGTATCCACACTAGCATCATCCAACTTACTTACAAATATTAGGATCTTGGCTAGATATGGAATGTGCATAACTCTAGGGAGAGTTCTAATACTTACATCTTTCAACAACAACTTAACCCTTCCACGTACCATGATTTTGGATGTCGAGTCATATCTTAGGAAGACATCACTGCCATCATATTTTTCATACTCATTGAACCACTTCTCATGAGGATTCATATGAAATGAAGCACTTGAGTCAATCAAACATACATCATGATCTACATGTATGCCGATAGATTCCAGGTAAACAACACCTCCTTCTTCTGTGGAGGTTTTCACCTTTATGGAAGAGGCATTATCAAATCCCTTTTCTTTATCAACTTTCTTAGAACTGCAATCTTTCTTATAATGCCCAAATTTACCACTTTTCCAACATTTCCTCAAATATTTTCCCGGGGATTTAGATCCACCTTTGATTTAGATCTCCCCCCCCCTGAAGACTTATTTGTATTCCTATCTTGGGGATGACCTCTTACAAATAAAACATTTGTGCTATGACTATTCATGCTTTTCTTCCTCATCTCTTCCGATAACAAGGATGCAACTACATCCTCATACTTCAATGTAGATTGTGTGGTACTACCAATTGCTACAACAAGATTAACTAGGGAGTCTGGAAAAGAACATAACAAAGTAATGCACTTATCTTCTTATGGAAGTGTAATATTAATAGAGATATGTTGACTTACTAGAGTATTGAAGACATGTAGATGCTCTATCATAGAATCTCCATATTCCATCCTAAGATGATAGAACTTCTTTCAAAGAAACAACTTGTTTACTAGGGACTATGACTAACACAAATTCCCCAACTTTTCCAATAGTTCCTTTGTTTTAGGTTCTCTTGACACATTCAAGAACACTGAATCTACCAGGCGGAGTTGAATCATACTCCTTGTTCTTCTATCCAGCTTCTCCCAATCTTCTTTCAACATGCCAGTAGATTGAGTACTAGTAGTTTGTGTACCAATAATTTTTGTACTATTAGGTTGTGTACCAATATCCACAATGATCCATTGTTCTTTGTATAAAAGTAGATCCTCCATCTTAAGCTTCCATAGCTCATAGTTTTGACCATTAAACTTCTCAGTCTCGATTCTAGAACTGCTGGCCATTCTCTTTCAACACATGAATCACCATTGCAAAGCTCCTATCGAACCCAGGTTTATCACATACCCAAGATAAACTTGATCTATCAAGACCGAGCCAAACCCTCAACAATAAAGGCATCCCCATGAAGCCAAAAATGTGCTCTGATACCACATGTAAGTTTTGAATTTGTGAAGTAAAGCAATGCATACAAATTATTAAGAAAACATAAGTTAATCAATGGATCATACACATAGAACACAAATATTTACATTGGAAACCCTTAACTTGAAGAAAACCATCCTTCCCTGGAGCTGCACCTCTAAACTCTTCGTTGTATTAATTTCACCATTCACAATACAATATATACAATATTTTAGGTATTCCACAACTACTAAAACCCTAATCCCTTAATTGTCAGACGTTGTCGTCAAATCTGATGCACCCCCCCACAAACATGCAAAGAATATAACACCTACCCAACACTGTTGTGGTGGGAGAGCCATGTGGATGCATTGAGGATAGACAAGAATCCCACAATCACAAAATGAGAGGACTTCAAGGAATTATTTAAGTCACAATTTTATCCCATATGCTATTAAGAGGAGTAACTCATGAATTGAAAGTACCTTTGGAAAGAACATGGACAAGGGGTGCAAGAATACACTTTTGATTTTAGGAGGCAAGCCATTGGGTTGGGAATCTCTTTGGAAAATACAAGGGTGGTGGTGAAGTAACTTGGAGGAATTTTCAGCCATATTTGAAGAAAATTGCATCTTCTTAGTGTGAAAAGTATAGACGAGGTGAGAAAAAAGGATATCCATATTGAGTTTTACACCAAGAAGGGGCACAACATATGGCCCAAGAAGAAACCATCAATATAAGAGACAAGAAGATGGTAGTCACAACTGAAAAAGGAGGGATCCTAATAGACATTGGAAATATTGTGATGTGGATGGGCACATGGAAGAGAAGTGCCAGAAAACTAATTTGAAATTGCATCCAAAGTGGCTAAAGTCCAAAGGGAAATCCAAGACAACTACTGAGACAAAAGAAGAAGTGGTAGAAAGCACCTCTGATCTAGAAAACATTGTACTTTGCACCACATTGTAGTGGCCAAAGGTGAGTGGAGATAAACATGCACTATTCCAAATCAAATTTCAAGGGAGGAATTGAAAGGTACTGATCCAGATGGATCTTACTAGCCATCCACCCCACTGAATCACCACTTTGATCATGTGGTTTTGATAAACCATAATATTCACCCTTTTGATGGGGAATGTAATGTAATGTCATCTTCATTTGTTAATTACATACATCATTTAATGATTTCCTAGTGGTCTTATGTACATGCCCACAACATAGCGTTAATGCACCAAATCCCATTAGAACTCCGCAGTTAAGCATGCTCAGGCTAGAGTAGTACTGGGATGGGTGACCGCCCGGGAGGTCCTAATGTTTTACATGCCTATGGGATTTTATAAACTTAGTCCAATTTATCCCACATGCACCATGGGAATTGTTCTCCTGTCACTCTCTCATATATAATTGAGGTGAAGGAGGCCCTTTAAACATGCAATGGAGTGTGATGTAAAGCTTGTAGCGAATGAAGTGTAGCCAACATCTCTTTCTTTTTAGAGATAAGCTACCCCATTCTTCCAGTTTGTGTTCTATAGTGTTTTTCTCTCTTATTCATTAATAGAAGTTGGGTTTCACTATATTTCTGTGTTTCTTGTAATATCTCTGTGTGTTTTCTTTTTGTATCTCTTCTATATTTATGTCTTCATATCGTTCTCAAAATAATACGGATCAGGTACATTTTTTGTTTGACAATGGTTCTCAATGTAATATGATTTCCAAAATATTAGTTGATGAGATTGTTCTAGAAACTTATGATCTAGTGCAACCAAGTTCACTTAGCATGGTTTTAAGGGAAATCTATTATGAGAATCACTCAAAGATGTAAAATCAAATTTGTCATTAATGCTAGCTATGTTGATGAAGTAGAATGAAAAGTTACACCATTAGACACCTATGGAGTGATGTTTGGTAGCCCATACTTGTGGGATAGGGATGATACCTTCTATAGGAGAGAAAACAAATACCATTTGGTCAAGGGTGGCAAGGTATACTTCGTCAAAGAACATTGAGGGTGAGAGAGAATAACTCCTCTAGCAGAAAAATAGGGGTATACGAGCAACCTTCATCAGTAATGGAATGGTGGAGGCCATGTGATTCCATATACTTAACAATGTAGCTTTGGGGACTAAAATCATGCAAATGGGGAGTTGTGATTTAAATTGGATCCTCACCAAAACTATTGTAAATTTGTAATAAGCATGTCATAGTTTTTTTGCAAAGTTGAGAAAATGTCCTTGGAAGTTGAGATGAACCATTGTGATGGTTGGCCTTCCAAAGGTATCCCATTGAAGAAGGAAACCAATCGGGTAAATTCAAAGAGAATTGGGGAATATTGAAGGGTAGTAGCATACATGATATCTCAAAGAGTGCAACCTACTTAAATATCAGTGGATGAAGGAGTCAAGGAGCCTGTCCATGATGAGCAAAGGTTTCTGTGAACCATGATCACCCACAATTTTTTTTCTAGTGAGTAAAAATGCATGATATTTATATGCATTCATAGCTCACCCTTTGTAATGTGTTTCTTGAGCATTTTTGTTTTCCCAAATTGATTATCTAGGGTGAAATCATTATCTATCATGGATGTGTTCCAGTGTCTAGTTTCATTTCTACATGTATTATTGTTGTGCATTTCATTTGTACCCATGGATGCTTAGCATAGACGCAATGCCCAACATATTTGTTGAATGAATGATAAATATATAGCCCAAAAACTCATTGTTCTAATTTCCATTCCCTGTTGGCTCCTCTTCCATAGTGAACCAATTTTTACATTATGTTTTCTCAATTTAGAGTTGTTTTTATAATTTTGCGGTGAATACAAGAGCTGTATGGAGGTGTATGTTTTGACATGGGCTTGAGTTAATCATTAAGCTGAGTCCATATTGTATTTTTGTGTTTGATAGTAATGTTGTTTGAGGAGATATACACAACCATCGATTTTATTTTATAAACACAACATTTCCATTGGTTGGGCATCTTGGTTAAGGAAATATATACAACAATTTATTTTGTCTTATACACAACAATTTGAGGGAGCATTGAGTATATTAATACCTATATAATTCATTGGGTTGAGCCCCACACTTTAAATTCATTACATCTATATATTTTTGTCTTATATACTGACGGGTGCCTAAATTGACATACTTTCAACACCCGTATAATACCTTTTTCCTAACCATTTTCCACTAATAATTTCCTTTTTGACACCTTCCTTATCCAAATCTGTTGCACTTTTCATCAAGGTATGGATATTTCCCCATATACCATTTTTATGCTATTCATACATATTTCTTAAGGAACTTGTTACTCTCATGCACTAACATTGCTATACAGAGCAATTACAGTGGCTACCTTATAGTAGTTGTAACTCCTTACATGGGCTTGAGGTAATTATTAAGTTGAGACCACATAGTATTTTTTTATTGGATAGTAATGTTGCTTGAGGAGATATACACAAATACCGATTTTTTTTTATTAACACACCATTTCCATTGGTTGGGCCGTTGGAGATATTAAACACTCACCTAGGTAATTAGTTCCCAAGGTTGATAGTCTAATGTTGAGAACACTTTCTTAGATGAGAATATTCTCTCTAGGGAATATTCCCCTATAAAAGAGGTCACTCCTCTTCAGTGTAGAGTCAGTTACACTAAGTTAGACTAGTGGAAGTCACTCATGCATGACAACCTCTGTTTTATCATCAACAGTTGCATGTGTTTCTCTTATTTCCACATGTGTGACTTAATTAACTGATGATTGCATGGATCAATTATCTAGGACTAGGTGGTAGTTCACTCTAGTGTCTTTTAGTGAGTGTCTATATCTCTCTGTATCACTACTATGGTGCATTAGTTACTCATGTAGCCTATATTTATTGTAAATTATTCACTCTTTGAGTGTGGAACACAATTAATAGAAATTATTTTATTCTTTCCTCCATTTTTTGTCTTCTCTTCAAACCATTTACAAGTTGTGTATGCTTCATTGTTAGCTAGATATTTTGTGTAGGTATCTCAAAAAATATTCATGGTATCAGAGCCTACATGCCTCTAGAAAGGATCATCACCAACACTCTTTTGCAGGTACTGAAGATGGAACAAAGCAACAAGAAATATGGAATCTATGTTTTACTCCTTGACAATACTTCTCACACCTCATAACTATTTGGAGCGGAACCCAAATATTCTAATTCTTCTGAGAAGTAGAGGCTTATACCAAATAACCATGGAAATGGAAGTAGAGCCCAATTCCACCGATGAGAAAAATGACTTTCTCAATAGACAATATATGGCCATAGGATGTATTTAATTGTCTGTTTCTCCTGAAATTTTCCATCAAGTAGATGATGAATCACAAGAATCAACTCCAAATGAATTATAGAATAGATTGGAGTTATATTTGGGAATAAGGAAGCTTGCATGCAAAAGGTTGAAAATATAAAGCTAGTAGAAAATCCACTGAAAGAACAATCCTCTCAGTTTGAAGAGCCTTCTACATAGGTATCTACAAATTTTTTTGTTCCATTCATTGGAGATGATGTCTACTCCATTTCAGATCTATTTTCTGAATCGCATATGGAAGATATCATGCATGCATCTCAGGCATGACATGTAGAAAATTTTTCATACTCCATACATGCATCTTAGGAGCCACATGCATGTGTCATGCATGCATCTCAGGAGCCAAAAATGGGGCCGCGCACTTCATATTCCCTTATGATAATTTATGAGCATAATTTGCAGAAACAAATTGGATATTTGAATTCCTCCCGGAAAAATATTTAATTCATAAAAAAAATCATCCGAAATGGAGTTCGGGAAGTGAAGTTATGAGTATTTTTAAATCAACAAATTTTCAACATTTTTTCGAAAAAGACAATATGATTTTCAAATTTTCATCCAAAATTTATTTGGATCTTCCTCTTTACAATAAGAGAAAATGGATATGTGTAGACAACTCATTGGTGCATCCGCTTCATCACATCTGTAAAAACATCTACATGTTCAACAAAATCTTCATCGAGCTTAAACTTGCACATTTGCAAGGTCTCCTTGGAGTGAAGAACATGGTTGCTTAGCAACTGCCTTTGTTCCTCTTTTTTTTTATGCATTTTACTTTGAGGGGGGGTTTTCCCTCTTTCCTCTATTTTTTCATAGTTTCATTCTTAGATGCATTGTACAATGGGTACCTAACATGGCCTTAGATGCTGGGACCCACTCATCATATACACCCTAGTAGTGTTCAGGGGGGGTGTTGGAGATATTACACACTCACCTAGGTAATTATTTTCCAAGGTTGATAGTCTGATGTTGAGAAAACTTCCTTAGATGAGAATATTCTCTCTAGAGAATATTCCCCTACAAAATAGGGCGCTCCTCTTCAGTTCAGAGTCAATTACACTAAGTTCGACTAGTGGAAGTCACTCATGCATGGACATCTCAGTTTTATCACCAACAATTACATGTGTTCCTCTTACTTCCACACATGTGACTTAGTTAACTGATGCTTGCATAGATCAATTAACTAGGACTAGGTGGTAGTTCACTCTAGTGTATGCCAGTGAGTGTCTAGATCTCTCTAGATCACTACTATGGCACATTAGTTACGCTTGTAGCCTATATCTATTGTAAATTATTCACTCTTTGAGTGTGGAATATAGTTAATAGAAATTCTTTCAATTTTCCTCTATTTTTTTTTATCTTATCTTCACACCAATTGCAAGTTGTGTATGGTTAATTGTTAGCTACATCTTCTGTGCAGGTATCTCAGAAAACCTACATGGGCATCTTGGTTAAGAAAATATATACAACCATTTATTTTGTTTTATACACAACTATTTGAGGGAGGATTGAGTATATTACTACCTATAGGATTCATTTGGTTGAACCCTACACTTGGAATCCATTACTTCTATATATTTTTCTCTTATATTTTGACGGGTGCCTAAATTGGCATACTTTCAACACCCATATAGTACCTTTTTCCTTACCATTTTCCACTAATCCATTCCTGTTTGACACCTTCCTTATCTAGTTTTGTCACACTTTTCCTCAAGGTATGCATCTTTCCCCATATGACATTTTTACGCTATTCTTACATATTTCTTAAAACTTGTCACTCTCATGCACTAACATTGCTATACATATCAATTATAGTGGTTTCCTTATAGTAGCTGCAAATCCTTACAATGAATGCAATTCCTCTCAATTGTTACGACTCCAAGCACAATACAACTATTGCAACTCTAGTTGCACTCTTCACTGCTACAACTCAATTTATGACACCGTTGCTACAATTTCGAGTACAACGTTGTTGCTACAAATCTGAGTATAAAGGCCACCAACACAACAATCAACAATACAACTGACAATCAAGGAACGTTCCTCACATAGGAGAGCGACATGAGGCAAGTGGACAACCAAAAGAGAAATTGGTTTTCCTACCAATTGTCGCTGAGTTGATCTGAGTCAGCACATGCCCGATCATTAATAAAATTTGACAATATCAATGTGAATGGATGAAAAAATTATTCTCATGGCTGTCCATCCCTTTTTTTTAACATCGGTTGTACTATATAAACACCCTAGCTCCCTTGAGATAAGGAGGGAGAATTATTCTGGGGATAACATTCGACTGTTATTGTAACCTTCAGATTTTTGTAATATAATTTCCTCTTCTCTTCATGTTCATGTGATGGTGTGATGGACATTCATGCTATTTTTCTTTTGTAGACCAGTTCCTTGTTTAAGAGGGTAGGGCCCCCTCCTTAGTCAGGTACTGCATATATATTACAAAGTAGGATCTAACATTTTAATTATGTTCATTTTATTCCATAGTTGTTTTTCTTTCTTAATTTGTTGTAGTTCCATATTCGTAGAACAATTCATTGCAATTCAAGTGTGGTTGATGTTTAGTTTTCTTATAATGTGAGTTTCATAATCTTAATCTACAACTTGGTGCTTGATTCAATCCTCGTAAGTTTGAAATCACATACACTGCTACAAATCCTATTGTTCACATCATTGTAGCCTTCATGTTGTAGCTATGTGGCTGCAACTTCGGTTGCCTCGACTCACATCATTACAACATTTTGTGTTATAGCTATGTTGCTGCAACTCACGTTGATACAACTGGCATCACTGTAACTTTTTTTTCTGCAACTATTGTAACACCCTGTTTCCCCCAGTCTGTAAAAATAACTATACTGGCCAAGTATTGTGGCAAACTTAGAAATGTGAATGTGTGATGTGAAT
>JASDQU010225341.1:0-10378 GCA_032191745.1 Picea mariana | reverse complement strand
GGGAATTAAAATAAGGACACCAACATGTGCTTATTTCCTAGGGTTTATTCCAGCAATTTCATTAAAAAAATGCAAGTAAAACACTATAACCATTCAAGTAAGAGAAAGATTGCAAATGTTCACTTACATTTACCAAGTATTCATCAAGCCAAACCCTAGTTATAAACCTTCCACCACGAAAAATGAAAAAAATCACCAAAAAGAAGCCTCCTTCAACAAGTGTGACACAATTTCAGCCAAAAACCTAGTGAGGGCCGCAAATTTCAAACCTCACCAATGTTGTGTATGTGTTATATTCTTTGCATGTGTGTGTGTGGGTGCATTTGGTTCGAAAACTGCGTCTGAAAATCCCTCTAGCAGTGTTCTTTGTGTCGTGTGTTCCGTGCACTTTCCTAGGGGGTTCCCAGGCGGGGGCAAGTATGCCCCCCCTAGGTTACACGCAGCATTCGACACAACACCTCGAATTTTTTTGAGGGGGCGGTTTTTAGTATTTTTAGCGGTTTACTAAATCAATCCCAGATTAAGGGATTGGGGTTTTGGTATCTATGGAATACCTAAAAACATTGTATATATTGTATGGTGAATGGTGAAATTCAATAATGAATATAAGAAAGGTTTTCTCGGTTGAGGGTTTCCGGTATAAAATCTTTGTGTACTATGTGTATGAGCCATTGATTAAATTTTGTTTTTCTTAAGAATCTATATGCATTGCTTTACTTCATAGGTTTAAAACTTACAACCAAGTGGTGAGTGAAATATGATGAGAAAAAGAGAGTTTTAGCTCTCTATTTATACAGTAGCAATGACCTTAATTTTATTTTTAGGTCACAAAAGGCTGACATGGCCAAAAATACATAATAAAATTGTTTTTACATTAAATGTTATGATAAAACCCTAAATCAAGCATAAATGAAGACGTCATTCCTTTTTAGGGTGATGTTAGCCCCTTTTAGCGAAATGTTGGCCTCTTGGGGAAAAACATTAGGCCTTCTTAAGCCTCAGGAACCTGCCACACGTGCCACTTGGCACATAACTGCCTCCCAAAACCTCCACAAGTGTTGGATGATGTCATAGGTGTCTTGGGTGATGTCATGGGCCTTCCAAGGCCAACGTCCTAGTGGAAAGGGCACAACCCCCCTGGGAAATGGTCTGCTAAGTTGCCTCTAGTAGAACATCCTCCTCTTCTTTGGTGCAAACCCTATGATCTGTCTCTGCCCCCTGCTAGGGTCTCAACATCCATCTGATGGGCTTTCAACCCCATGGAGGTCTAAACTAATCATATCCCCATGTGTACCTATCCATAAGGGTACCTGTCCATCGGGTATGGTCCTACACATCAATAGATACACCCTCCATGGGCTCATAAGTCACATGGATCACAGCAATGTCAATCACATCTAATCACCAATTTTATTAAACATGTGCATAAAACCCCATTTGCCCAGACAAGTGCTCAAAGACATTATACTAATCTACAAGCCAAGTTTGGAGGAAGTGATGGGGTGTCCTATTGGGCTAATTCTCACTGGATGTGGGGTGTTTTCGGGAGAAATCAAATCCAAGCCATGTGAGTGGATGAGGTGGTAAGGGATGTCTGGACAAGGGGTGCAATGACAGTAGGGAAATGCATGGCTTACCCGTGGGTGCCTCTGTAGAGGGTGAGATACACCTGTTGTTGTAACAAATATTGAAAATTTTCGATTCAACTTAGGCACTTTCGCCCAAATTTCTCAACTATCCATCGAAGGCCAAGTCACGAGACAACACACACAAAAATCCAAAGATAGAACCCACGAGAAGACCCGGAAGAAGTGTGCTACATACCCAGAACTCTACAATCCCTCATGGATGAAAATACTAAGGCTCAGGATTGGATTATGGTTTGTTAAAAGCTAAATCTAGCACAACAAGCAATTATTTATGCTACGGTTCAAATCACAGTCGACACTCAGGCGAGATAAACGCTGATTTTCATGGATAGGCACTAGTCTTATTTTAAGTTGATGACGATCCTTCAATAATTTATTTTCTTCCAGTGAGAGAAGAGGCTATTCTTGATGATTTTGTGAGGGATACCATTCGACTTAGCTGCTCTACAGAGGCAACATTTTTAGATGCATGTGAGAAATAGGGACTTGGCCAACAGGAATTTGATGATTCCATTGACAAGAGACAGCTACCCACATTGAAGGAAGATACAAATCGACATGAATTCCTACAGGAAAGTTACCATGTAACTTATAGTCTTGAAAAATACTGCATCAAGTTCAACAACGAGGTGACTCAAATTTTATGAACATCACCAGAAGCCACTTAGAATTTCTATGAGGTATGCTATAGATGGAAAAAAATGAATCGGTTGTTCAAATATCATCTTGCGTCGAATGTTATGACTCACACAAAATCTAAAGACAGAAATCGCACGAATAGTTTAGGCCACTCTATTTCGGAAATTCAACCGACTTAGAGTTGGATTGATTACTTCTCTTTTCCTGAAACTCGAAATCAGGGTTCTAGCTCACTCACAAATGCAAAGGGATTGTCTCAAGTGTAAAATGTTGACTGGCAAAGCTCCAGAACTCATTCTGTCTTCGGGATTTTAACCGGCAAACGAATGAGCTTCTCATCTCTTATTCCGAAAACCCGAAAGCTGAGACTTCGGTCCAATGCACATGAGTCACTAAGACCAAGTGCAAGCACATGGCCGTTTCACTCTACGGACCTCGATGATGAGTTGTGTAACCATTTTAAAGTCTCACGCGGGAGGATTTTGGGCTTTCAAAAAATATAACATGCAGTTTTAATATAAGATTTTCCTTATCGGGTATTCACCAGATTCGCAGGTGTCGGAAAAGAGAGAAGAAATTGCGGAAGCAACCCCCAAAGGAGATGTCAAAGGTGTGTGGCTAAGAGTTCTCGGATATCATCCAACACGAGGAAGCACCGGGCCGTATGCAATAAAAACCACGCAGAGAAGACATCCACGCATCGGAGGGCAAACTAAATCATACACATCAATTGTAGAAGGAAGCTATAGCTAAATCTTAAGAATGGTGGGCTTGCACCTGGCGTTTGCAATTTACACGTGAATTTGAGGAAAAGGAGGTCAATTTCGATACCTGAACACAACAGCAACACCACGCACACACAAAGTCTGTCAACCCAACGTCCCAACGCCTATTCAAATCACAAAGAGGGAGTTGGAGGTTGTTTTTGTTTCTATAAGATCAATACCTAGCACGCATCACTGTATTGATTGATCATTCATGCAATAAATATGAGGAATAGGGACACGACAAATGTTGTTCTTCAAGTCAACATGACCCTACAAAGAAACAAATCAAGAGATTGAGAAAATCAAGAATCATTTTCACGCTTCCCATCTGTAGCTGAATCCCTTTCAAATTGGATTCCAGGCATAACTCGATTCAACTCGATATTTAGCCATCAGCTGTAGAGGAGTGTGATTATGCTTACATTACTAAGCCTTGCATTGATGGCCAGCTGGAAATTTTGGATCCGTGATTTGTCAACAGAACTTCAACTGAAGAGTTGATTTCGTTAATTTTGATGTTTGGGATGTGATGTGGTTTACACACATGTCGCTATGTTCTAAAAAACAAAAAATCACCTCTGATAGACAGAGACCAACATTCATCGGCGATCTAATCCAAATTTAAAGTTAAAAGATGAAAGGCACGATAATCAACATTCAAAGTGCCCTTTGCATCCACCGATTTCGGGATTTCCCCAGAGAATAATCAGGCAACATTTAAAGCATTGATGGAAGCGTTTCAAAGAGCAGACCAGCATCAAAGGATTTGTTCTAGATTTCCAGTAGAACTGATTGCCCATTCGATCATTTGTGATACAGAGGTTATGAAATTATGATCTTGCTTCCAAGTCAATTTATTGTTTTCACAGTAAACATTTCCTTTACAATGACCTCCCAACCATATGTAAAGTATTGAGACTTGGCGTTATAGTTCAATCATACAAAGGAATCATCCATACGCCACTTGTCAAAGCTATTAGTAACGGTTTAAAGGAGCTGGCAGAGCATCTGGCAGTTGCAGAATTCCAAGAAGGCCAACTGTTTCATATTTCTCGAAACAAAAAGAATTTTCTTTTAGATTATTTCTTGTAACCACTGAGCTATGTAACAGATTTAGAGGGTGTGATTAGTTAAATAATCGTTGGGAGAAGGCTGAGAAAAAAGGGGGGCTGGGGCAAAAACCTCTTTGAAGAGGGGCTCTTTTGTAAGCCGAGTTATTTTGTAAACCAGGAATGGAGTAATACAGAAGAAGTATTTACTTGAGACTGTGAGATTCATCACGGTCGATTCTTTCAGTATGTTCTCCCTGTTGTCAGTATCATATTGTTTATCTCTTCCTCTTTCAACTGAGTTAAAATTTGTTTGGAATTCATTTTATATGCTCCTTACACACAATTGATAGATATGTGTTGCGATTATATGGTGACTGGTCAAAATTCACTCAAGATAAGCGCTCTGCATCTAGTTATCATCCTTCTGTCTTTTTCCGCTAAAGTTGTAGTGAAAATTCATCCTTGATAGATGCTTTCACTGTGATGGCCTTTCCTCTTCTTTTTCTGCTACTGCATCATGATTACCAATTGCTGAAAGATAGACTTACTTTGCCTCATTTTCCTCAAGTTATACGATCACTACTATTATCTCCTTCTTTGGTTTTCACTTGACTCCATGCCCAATGGACTGTTTCCCTAATCCAACCCCCAAACTTTGAAAATCCTAAACTATCATTTACCCATAAATCTGCCCACCATTTTACGCTTGCATAAGATCATATTGTGACATTATCTGAGAGATCCCTCTCGGGTTGGGAGGGGCAGCTTCCAATCCAAAGTGGTTCGAGGTTGCCTTGGGATTGATTTGCATGCAACCCAAATTCAGTTCCGAGTTTCAACATTTTGGCGCTGTTGCCAGGCACTCGAAGTTGATATCTATCCCTGGGAGAACGACATTTTCCTAGTCCTAAGGCCTGGTTGAGTAGCCGGTCATAGGCAAATATTGGTTGCACATGCTCTGGCGACTCCATTAAAAGTTTCCGATGGTGATTTCACTAGCAGGAGAACTCAGAATTATAGCTTTCACGTTAGGTCGCCCAATGGATGAAGGCACCTGGTCTACTGTTCTTGGCACTTTACGGGAAAGTACCATCCCTAGATGGAGCCTATGTTGTAACATATATTGAAAATTTTCGATTCAACTTAGGCACTTTCGCCCAAATTTCTCAACTATCCACCGAAGGCCAAGTCACGAGACAACGCACACAAAAATCCAAAGATAGAACCCACGAGAAGACATGGAAGAAGTGTGATACATACCCAGAACTCTACAATCCCTCATGGATGAAAATACTGAGGCTCGGGATTGGAGTATGGTTTGTTAAAAGCTAAATCTAGCACAACAAGCCATTATTTATGCTACGGTTCAAATCACAGTTGACACTCAGGTGAGATAAAAGATGATTTTCATGGATAGGCGCTAGTCTTATTTTAAGTTGATGATGATCCTTCAATAATTTATTTTCTTCCAGCGAGAGAAGAGGTTATTCTTGATGATTTTGTGAGGGATACCATTCGACTTAGTTGCTCTACAGAGGCAACATTTTTAGATGCATGTGAGAAATAGGGACTTGGCCAACAGGAATTTGATGATTCCATTGACAAGAGACGGCTACCCACATTGAAGGAAGATATAAATCGACATGAATTCCTACAGGAAAGTTACCATGTAACTTATAGTCTTGAAAAATACTGCGTCAAGTTCAACAATGAGGTGACTCAAATTATATGAACATCACCAGAAGCCACTTAGAATTTCTATGAGGTATGCTATAGATGGAAAAAAATGAATCGGTTGTTCAAATATCATCTTGCGTCGAATGTTATGACTCACACAAAATCTAAAGACAAAAATCGCATGAATAGTTTAGGCCGCTCTATTTCGGAAATTCGATCGACTTAGAGTTGGATTGATTACTTCTCTTTTCCCAAAACCCGAAATCAGGGTTCCAGCTCACTCACAAATGCAAAGGGATTGTCTCATGTGTAAAATGTTCACTGGCAAAGCTCTAGAACTCGTTCTGTCTTCGGGATTTTAACCGGCAGACGAATGAGCTTCTCATCTCTTATTCCGAAAACCCGAAAGTTGAGACTTCGGTCCAATGCACATGAGTCACTAAGACCAAGCGCAAGCGCATGGCTGTTTCACTCTACGGACCTCGATGATGAGTTGTGTAACCATTTTAAAGGCTCACGCAGGAGGATTTTGGGCTTTCAACAAATATAACATACAGTTTTAATATAAGATTTTCCTTATCGGGTATTCACCAGATTCGCAGGTGTCAGAAAAGAGAGAAGAACTTGCGGAAGCAGCCCCCAAAGGAGATGTCAAAGGTGTGTAGATAAGAGTTCTCAGATATCATCCAACACGAGGAAGCACCAGGCCGTATGCGAGAAAAACCACGCAAAGAAGACATCCATGCATCGGAGGGAAAACTAAATCATACACATCAATTGTCAAAGGAAGCTATAGCTGAATCTTAAGAATGGTGGGCTTGCACCTGGAGTTTGCAATTTACACGCGAATTTGAGGAAAAGGAGGTCAGTTTCGATACCTGCACACAACAACAACACCACGCACACACAAAGTCCGTCAACTCAACGTCCCAACACCTATTCAAATCACAAAGAGGGAGATGGAGGTGGTTTTCATTTCTATAAGATCAATACCTAGCACGCATCACCGTATTGATTGATCGTTCATGCAGTAAATATGAGGAATAGGGACATGACAAATGTTGTTCTTCAAGCCAACGCGACCCTACAAAGAAACAAATCAAGAGATTGAGAAAATCAAGAAGCCTTTTCACGCTTCCCATCTGTAGCCGAATCCCTTTCAAATTGGATTCCAAGCATAACTCGATTCAACTCGATATTCAGTCGTCAGCTGTAGAGGAGTGCGATTATGCTTACATTACTAAGCCTTGCATTGATGGCCAGCTGGAAATTTTGGATCCGTGATTTGTCAATAGAACTTCAAATGAAGAGTTGATTTCGTTAATTTTGATGTTTGGGAAGTGATGTGGTTTACACACATGTCGCTATGTTCTAAAAATCAAAAAATCACCTCTGATAGATAGAGACCAACATTCATCGGTGATCTAATCCAGATTTAAAGTTAAAAGATGAAAGGCACGATAATCAACATTCAAAGTGCCCTTTGCATCCACCGATTTCGGGATTTCCCCAGAGAATAATCAGGCAACATTTAAAGCATTGACAGAAGCGTTTCAAAGCACAGACCAGCATCAAAGGATTTGTTCCAGATTTCCAGTAGAACTGATTGCCCATTCGATCATTTGTGATACGGAGGTTATGAAATTACGATCTCGCTTCCAAGTCAATTTATTGTTTTCACAGTAAACATTTCCTTTACAATGACCTCCCAACGGTATGTAAAGTATTGAGACTCGGCGTTATAGTTCATTCATACAAAGGAATCATCCATACGCCAATTTTCAAAGCTATTAGTAACGGTTTAAAGGAGCTGGCAGAGCATCTGGTAGTTGCAGAATTCCAAGAAGGCCAACCATTTCATATTTCTCGAAACAAAAAGAAATTTCTTTTAGATTATTTCTTGTAACCACTGAGCTATGTAACGGATTTAGAGGGTGCAATTAGTTAAATAATCGTTGGGAGAAGGCTGAGAAAAAAGGGGGGCTGGGGCAAAAACCTCTTTGAAGAGGGGCTCTTTTTGTAAGCCGAGTTATTTTGTAAACCAGGAATGGAGTAATACAGAAGACGTATTTACTTGAGACTGTGAGATTCATCACGGTCGATTCTTTCAGTATGTTCTCCCTGTTGTCATTATCATATTGTTTATCTCTTGCTCTTTCAGCTGAGTTAAAATTTGTTTGGAATTCATTTTATATGCTCCTTACACACAATTGATAGATATGTGTTGCGATTATATGGTGACTGGTCAGAATTTGCTCAAGATAAGCGTTCTGCATCTAGTTATCAGCCTTCTATCTTTTTCCGCTAAAGTTGTAGTGAAAATTCATCCTTGATAGATGCTTTCACTGTGATGGTCTTTCCTCTTCTTTTTCTACTACTGCATCATGATTATCAATTGTTGAAAGATAGCCTTACTTTACCTCATTTTCCGCAAGTTATACGATCACTGCTATTATCTCCTTTCTTTGGTTTTCACTTGACTCCATGCCTAATGGACTGTTTCTCTGATCCAACCCCCAAACTTTGAAAATCCAAAACTATCATTTACCCATAAATCTGCCCACCATTTTACGCTTGCATAAGATCATATTGTGACATTATCTGAGAGATCCCTCTTGGGCTGGGAGGGGCAGCTTCCAATCCAAAGTGGTTCGAGGTTGCCTCGGGATTGATTTGCATGCAACCCAAATTTAGTTTCGAGTTTCAACATTTTGGCGCCGTTGCCAGGGACTCGAAGTTGATATCTATCCCTAGGAGAACGACATTTTCCTAGTCCTAAGGCCTGGTTGAGCAGTTGTTCATAGGCAAATATTGGTTGCACATGCTCTGGCGAATCCATTAAAAGTTTCCGATGGTGATTTCACTAGTAGGAGAACTCAGAATTACAGCTTTCACGTTAGGTCGCCCAATGGATGAAGGAACCTAGTCTACTGTTCTTGGCACTTTACGGGAAAGTACCATCCCTAGATGGAGCCTATGTTGTAACAGATATTGAAAATTTTCAATTCAACTTAGGCACTTTCGCCCAAATTTCTAAACTATCCACCGAAGGCCAAGTCACGAGACAACGCACACAAAAATCCAAGGATAGAACCCACAAGAAGACCCTAAAGAAGTGTGCTACATACCCAGAACTCTACAATCCCTCATAGATGAAAATACTGAGGCTCGGGATTGGAGTATGGTTTGTTAAAAGCTAAATCTAGCACAACAAGCCATTATTTATGCTACGGTTCAAATCACAGTCGACACTCAGGTGAGATAAAAGTTGATTTTCATGGATAGGCGCTAGTCTTATTTTAAGTTGATGACGATCCTTCAATAATTTCTTTTCTTCCAGCAAGAGAAGAGGCTATTCTTGATGATTTTGTGAGGGATACCATTCGACTTAGCTGCTCTACAGAGGCAACATTTTTAGATGCATGTGAGAAATAGGGACTTGGCCAACAGGAATTTGATGATTCCATTGACAACAGACGGTTGCCCACATTGAAGGAAGATATAAATCAACATGAATTCCTACAGGAAAGTTACCATGTAACTTATAGTCTTGAAAAATACTGCGTCAAGTTCAACAATGAGGTGACTCAAATTATATGAACATCACCAGAAGCCACTTAGAATTTCTATGAGGTATGCTATAGATGGAAAAAAATGAATCGGTTGTTCAAATATCATCTTGCGCCGAATGTTATGACTCACACAAAATCTAAAGACAGAAATCGCATGAATAGTTTAGGCCGCTCTATTTCGGAAATTCGGCCGACTTAGAGTTGGATTGATTACTTCTCTTTTCCCGAAACCCGAAATCAGGGTTCCCGCTCACTCACAAACGCAAAGGGATTGTCTCATGTGTAAAACGTTGACTGGCAAAGCTCCAGAACTCGTTCTGTCTTCGGGATTTTAACCGGCAAACGAATGAGCTTCTCATCTCTTATTCTAAAAACCCGAAAGCCGAGACTTCGGTCCAATGCACATGAGTCACTAAGACCAAGCACAAGCGCATGGCCGTTTCACTCTACGAACCTCGATGATGAGCTGTGTAACCATTTTAAAGGCTCACGCAGGAGGATTTTGGGCTTTCAACAAATATAACATACAGTTTTAATATAGGATTTTCCTTATCGGGTATTCAGCAGATTCGCAGGTGTCAGAAAAGAGAGAAGAACTTGCGGAAGCAGCCCCCAAAGGAGATGTCAAAGGTGTGCGGCTAAGAGTTCTCGGATATCATCCAACACAAGGAAGCACCAGGCCGTATGCGAGAAAAACCACGCAGAGAAGACATCCACGCATCGGAGGGCAAACTAAATCATACACATCAATTGTCGAAGGAAGCTATAGCTGAATCTTAAGAATGGTGGGCTTGCACCTGGAGTTTGCAATTTACACGCGAATTTGAGGAAAAGGAGGTCAGTTTCGATACTTGCACACAACAACAACACCATGCACACACAAAGTCCGTCAACCCAACATCCCAACGCCTATTCAAATCACAAAGAGGGAGCTGGAGGTGGTTTTCATTTATATAAGATCAATACCTAGCACGCATCACCGTATTGATTGATTGTTCATGCAATAAATATGAGGAATAGGG
>JASDQU010225338.1:9719-27209 GCA_032191745.1 Picea mariana | reverse complement strand
ACATGAAAGGATGAAATACATATCATGTGGAATCTACTGCAAGATAAGATGAATCAATCATGAAGAGACTTAGAAGTCAACAATCAAGAGGAATTGGAGAAAGACTTATGATGTTTTGTTGAAGGCAACAAGATGGAAGCATGGACTCTGTTAGACAGAGAGAGGCAATTATATATTTCATAAGACAATAAGGATGTATATGGAAGCATGGACTCTGTTAGAAAAAGGGAGACGATTATATGCACTCATACATGAAGCAAGGATTAGGAGGGAGCTAATCCTATGATCCATTGAAGATGATGAAGTATATATTCATGATAGTAGCCATGAAAGACAATATGTATTCTTCAAAGAGAAGACTTAAATTATCCCTGGTTGTCCATCCACATCCGTGATCCTATGATGGAATATTTAGGGCATGGAATTGATAAGAAACTCCATAGACCCAATAACTAAAGAAACACATGAAGATTCCAAGAAAGAAAGAGAAGCCAGAACAACCAGTCATTGTATCAAGAATCATAAGATTGTTAGCCTGATATAAACTCAATAAAAGCAATCAATCAGAGGATTTGAAATTTGTGATGAAGAATAGTGTATGGAAGAAAGAATTGTGATATCCAAAACTAGAGGTTCTCCTAGATGGAGGAAGAATACTATGATGATTACTTGTTCCAGTAAACCAGACATATCTCTACATGAGTCATGATATCATCCGCAAAATCCATGAGTTGGAGTTCTACATCAGATGAATGCAAAGAATGTTCTCCAGAGAAATTGAATAAATAGTGTATGAAGAGAAATCTCAAGACTTTGAAGCATACCAAAAAGAGACCCTTGTATGAAGACAAAAGAAGACAACTTGGTGGAGAACCTCCAGTGCACAGCAAAAGTGTGGTGAAGATTTCCTATAACATCAATATGATTACTCACTAGATCAGATCTCATGATGACAGAAGAAGTGCCACATGGATATGTTCCAGTTTTCCAACAATGATATACTCTATTGTTCAGAGCTACATGAAGCCTTCACAGAAAATGAGTGTTCCATACTAAAGTACATTTGAAATCAAGCATTACATTATCCGTGATGAAGTTCAGAAAGTGGTTCTCCAATACATATCTCCATAGATGAGAAGATGAGCAGACATTTTGGTAAAAGATTAAAGAGTTTGCGTACTCAAGATGGAGTTCGTGGAGACGACTTCCTTATTGAAAAAGGAAGATATGACTCCCAGGTTGGGCAGGAGCACTAATATATATATATATATATATTATTGAAGACATTCATTGAAAAATAGTCCATCTTGGACAAATTCTTTCCTGTTCGGAAAGTGGATTGAGATTTCTAATGGACAGTGATTTCCGATTTTGGTTAACATGGGAAATGGTCCATATTGTTGATGTGTCATAGACAGTGACTTCCCATTGTGTTTAACATGGGGAGTGGTCTAGGGAAGTCTCTCTTCTAGAGTGTTACTCAAGAAGACTGGCCCACCTTGTCGGACAACGATTTCTCATTGTGGTTAACATGAGGAATGGTTAGTTTTGGAGGTTGATATAGAAAAGTATTTTCCTCTTGTGGTTAACAGAGGAACTGGTCTAAATAGTCATTCCTTAGGGTTTATACATTCTCTCCAGATTGCACTTTGATTAGTGTAGGAGGAATGGCCCAGGGTGGGAAATGGTCCAGGATCAACAATCAGGGATAGGCATTCCTTATGGTTTATACATTCTCTTCAGGGTGCACTTTGATTAGTGTAGGAAGAATTGCCCAGGGTGGGGAATGGTCCAGGTTCATAAGACAGGACAGTTATTCTTCCTTTCTTGAGAAGAATAGTCCAGATATCTCATTGTTCTACTCCAAGGGCATATATTCTTTCATATCTCACAAACGTGAGTGAAAGATTGGCCCAGATGATTTAGTTTATATCATAACATTGTTTCTATGCAGGTTGATATCAGATGATTGTTATGAATATTGTATGACAGTAGATGTATACTACTATGGTGGATGTGTTCCACTATTCGTAACTACACGTTACTGATCAAGTACTTATTTTCTATGTGGTGTGGTAGTGTACCACTATATTGTAGTTATGTACTAATATGGATAGACATAGTTGTGTTATATTTTGTTCTGATTGCCTTGAAGACTATCAAGTAGTTTGTTGAAAATAATTATCAACCAAATGAATGAGGAACAGAGATTTTCCAGACAGAAAATGGTTCGGAACGTTTACTCTTCTAGATTAGAAGAATGGCTCTTGTATCACTATGTGGAGTGAGAATAATGTCTGATTACTCAGATAGAGTATGGTTTCGAAAGATGATGATGGTTCTCATGATATAATCTATATAACTATGTTGATGCTACCGGGTGAATGGTATGTTTTGTGCTTAAGACCATTACCTGTAATACCTCCCTAGCTAGGAGGGAGTGTTGATATTATGGTAGCTGCGGGAGGTATTTACCTCCACGTGTAAACCTGACAAGGATAGAATACTTCGGGAAGAAAGAAGAAACCCTAGTGAGTTGGCTAATAACCCTAGAAGACTTGTCGACTCAAGAAGATAATTTATATTATGTTATTATCCTCCAAGAGAAGAAGTTAGCCAGAAATAATATTATATATTGAACAGAAAGATACCCAGAATGAGAATTCGGCCCTGGAAGTTAGCTAGAATTAGTATAAATATAGGAGGCTAGTTCTCATTCTGGCAGGCAATATCAGAATTATAGTGCCCAGTCTTGTGCGCAGGTTTGAGGAGAGATGCCATTGCAGCTGCTGCAGCTAGCATATCACGTTTGGCTTGGACTATCTCTTGGCTAGGGTTTGGACTATCTGATCAACTCTTGTTGGTGCGCTATCCTTGGGGAAAGGTGCACTACCCTTTGTTTGGCTATCTAGCCTAGGGTTTTCTTCCAGAATGATTCTGTGTCAAGGTTAAGGTGCTCGGAGGGTGGCTTCAGCCTATGGTTGGGTGAAAAGGGTATTTTCAATGGTAAAATGAGCACACATATTTCATATTCTAACACCAGCGTTGGCGGGCTGACATATATTCATCTCCATCTATATCCTCACATGGCGAATTTGACCGACCATTATTCATTTCCATACTTAGCTAATTTTATGCCCACGGTTGTCGGGTTGGCACTTTCAAACTCTTCTTCTTCTTTTTCTGTCATATACATCTTGCACTCAAAATTTTCATGATATACTATTCCACCACATACTCCTTATCCCTTTTCCCCTTTTCTTCTTCCCGTGTATTAGCGCTTTCTGGTTATATTGTTGGTTTCCTTTCTATGATTATGGGTTCCAGCATTGGCAGGCTGACATATCTTCATCTCCATATATATCCTTGCATGATGAATCTGATCGACTGTTGTTCCTTTCCATACTTAGCCAATTTTATGGTCACGGTTGTCGGGTTGGTGCTTTCGAACTCTACTACTTCTTGTTTCGTGATATACATCTTGCACTCAAAACTTTCGTGATCTACAATTCTACCATGGACTCCTCAAAATCACAAGCTTCACTCTACCATGGTTCACAAATGTTTCAAAGTATCTTTTGTTTCCTTTCATCCCCGCTAACTTCTTGTCATTCCTAATATACATTATTTATACTCTTACTAGTGACAACTAAGCACACTACTACGAAACAGTTGGCATCCAACCCTCTCTAATATACAAATTGACTACCTAATTTTGACATTGTCACCTCTTCCCTGTTACAGATTATGCATTCAAATGTTCTGAGTGATATGATTTGACCGTTAGGGCCTCACCTCTTCTGGGGATACCTTGTCACACTATTTTGGATCCTCGTGTTGACGCGTTCACGAAATCTCCAATTCTTAGTCATTGTTTCAGGTTGGCACTTTCGAACTCTATTGCTTCTTGTTCCGTGATATACATTTTGCAGTCAAATTTTTTGTGATCTACAATCCCAACACAGAATCCTTAGCCCTTTTTCCCTTAGCCACCTTTCTATGATCACGGGTTCTAGAATTGGCAGGCTGACATATCTTCATCTCCATCTATATCCTCACATGACGAATTCGATCGACCATTGTTCCTTTCCATACTTAGCCAATTTTATGGTCGCAATTGTCGAGTTGGCGCTTTTGAACTATGTTGCTTCTTGTTCCGTGATATACATCTTGCACTCAAAACTTATGTGATCTACAATTACATCGCGGACTCCTTGAATTCCATAATTCAACCACTTTTTTTGATTGCGGGTTCCCGGATAAGCGACCTCACATTTGCACCTCCATTGTTCTGTGTCCTAAAAACATTACCTAGACTTCCACGATATACAAATTGCCCTCTGGATTGTCTTATCGTAACCTCTTCGGTGTTACGCATATTGCACTCAAAAAGTTCTGAGACATCCAATTCTACCCTCGCTGCCTCACCTCGAACAGTTGTACCTTGTAACATTATTTTGAAGCCCGCCCGATCGCTTTCCATAATTAGAAAATCCTTAACTTCTCTTTCCCATCCCCGTGACCTCCGTACTTCTTTCTTAATATGCAATTAGAAACCTTTCATGCTAACATCTCACCATGCAAGAACCATCAACATTTTCATTAATGAGTGAAACGCTCAAGGAGATACCCCATTATTACACATTAAACCAAGATCTGCGGAGAGTTATATTGTCCCTTCCAATTGTTCATCTCAAGCACGGGTCGTCGCATTGGCCCGTTCAAGAAATATACAATGCTTAATCGCTCATTTATATATCTTCCATGTTCGCACTTCTATGTGTGAAATTACTAGTATTTAATGTTAACATTGCATCATGCAACAGTCGTCAAAATTGTCATTAATGAGTGAAAGTATCGAGGATATCTTCCATTCACACGTATTTGGACCAAGATTTGCACAACGTTATATTATCCCTTCCAATTTCTCATTTCATTCATCATTTGGAGAAAACAAACGTTCTTGTAAACTTATGGTAGCATGTCAAAAACAATTTTGTGGAGATAGAGTAAATATCTTCGGACATCAAGACCAGAACTTCTAGTGGTCCAGGGCATACTTTTACTATTCATCATGTTCTGCCCAAAATGAAGTAATTTGAACCTCTAGAATCGCTCATGTAGGATGCATCCCTGAGGTTGTTTACTGTAAGGAGGTGGTCTCTTGGTGAGCCGAAAAATATATTCCAAGTGAAATAATTATTCCACTACGTGACCATTCTCTTGTTTCTTTGTCACATCAGGTATTTCGCAAGATGTTAAAATTGCTCGAGCCAACATTGACCTTTAGAGGACAAGATTGCAAGAAGTTCCTAAAAAAACATGATAACAGGTTGGACATTATAGTAGAGTTCCTTGAAGACCCGAAAACAGTTCCTGAAGATATCATAAAGTTGTAGGTAAGTTCCTTTAGAAATCTATTCCAAGAAATTGCTTGGTTGTTTACAAGTATAACAAGTCAAGCATCCACGACAAGCATTTCCCATATAATTATTTATATTTTGTACTTCACAGTCAAGGAACAATTCATTTTCGATTGGGGGGAGATAATTTCCATTTAAATCTGTTCCCACTTATCACTATTCAAAGAATCAAATAAATTTTATATGTCATCCTACTTGATTTTCGCAATAGCGCATTGTTGTCCATTTCCAAAACTATCTCTTTCCAAGAAAATAAATTGTGGATTCGACCCAGTAACATTATGGTACCAGTCCCTATGGAGGAACAAGGCCTCCCATTGTTTTTATGAAGTTTTTAATGAATTTGTCTCAGTTTTCAAATATTTATTGTTAGGGAATGATGCTCTGCGGATGTCTGGCCAGGCAACCAAGTTTTTGAATAAGAAGGGCACACTTGAACAAAAGGAAAATCACAGTGTACTAATGGTCTTTGGCTCCAAGGAAAATCATACTTTCCTTCCATACCACATCATGGACAAGATGTTTGTTGCAGAAGTAGAAAGGCAATACAACCATCGATTGCATTTTTTTCATGACAAGAAAAAAAACAATTCATTCCTCTACCCTAGAAAGTCAGGCACTTCATGTGCAGAAACATCAACAAGATTGACGAATTTGCATGCCATTTCAAGAACTTGAACCTAACATATGATTAAAGGCTAAAAGGGCTTAACCCTAATGGGATTTTTTAAGAACATTTACTAACAGTTGGCTTTAGCAGCTCTTTTATCCATAGACGCCTGACTGAAGACAGGGAGAGTGACGAAAACAATCCTGCTTCTGGCGATTGTGACGTAGAGATATTGCAAAGTGCCATTGAATTGTATAGACAACAGGGAAAAGTATCCACTAAGAAGAGTGCCCAGTCCCTCGCCAACACTCCCAAGAGCACGACATGACGGAGAATCACTTCAATGGCCCACCCCAGTAAGAAATAAACCAAGGAATATTCAAACGGAGGAGGAGATAAGAACCCTCCTCGCATAAAAATTGATAGCTCTCACCAAGTTCCATAGATGAAGAAGAGAAAAAACAATGTAAGGCAGGCGAACGAACCCAAAATTGAAAGTGAATATATGCAACTTCAAAATGGAACTGAGCACATGCACAAAGTTGGTATCTCTGCAATGGAAATAGCTAAGACCTACATTTTTTACGAAGATGAATCCTTCATATTCCAGAGCATTGTTTTTTACAGTGAATCTAAAAATATGGTCATTGAAAAGAGAGATGTAACAAATAGGAAAGGGAAATATCGCACAAGGATTAACTTTAGGGAAATGTGGTCATCCCAAATCTCCCTATTTCACCACGTAACCGGTGATTATCTTGATGATTCCATTGGAGGAATTGAAGCGAAGAATGCCAGACTGAAAGACCGCGCCAAGGAATTTGAGGAGGCTTTCATTGCTACCCCATAGTTTGTCAGTCCTTTGGCAAAAAACGTGTCTGCTACCACTGCAACCAAGATAAAAGTATCCTCCACCCTGCTTGCATCGTCTAGATCCCTTGTAGAGAGTAACATAAAGAAAATAATGCAGTTATTGACTGAAGCTTGGGAAACATCACAAAATATAGCTTCCTTCTGAAAGAGGGAAAATGATTTGCACGAAAATTTGCAGACAAATTTAAAAAATGATCAACGTTTCTGAGACTAGGTGTTGACCCATTTTCCCAACCATGCCATCAACACCTCAGATCTAAAAAGAAGACAAGATAATATCCCCTCCCCAAAGCAAACCAAAAAATTAAAATCATGCTGGCAAAATAAATTTAAGAACCTGGAGCTCATTGTTGAATCATGTAAACAAGCCATATTAGAAAAGGAACAATTTTTCACAAACCTGATCCAAATAGACTTAGCTAGAAGTACCAACGACGTTCAAGACCCAAACTTAATTATCAAATCCTTGTCAATGGCCAAAGAAGCCTTCAATGAACAACTTGATATTTTAAAGGGGTTGTCTTTCGAAAATTTTTACGACATCCTTGAATATTGTGTAGATGAGCTCGAGAGCTGGGTACTAAACTATTCGACACATAATGAAGAAATTGAACAGAGTGTTCATGGTATTTCAATGGATCTAAGGAAATTAGAAAATGACCTTTTCAACATAGAAATCTAGGATGAAATCAATGTGGCCCCCATGAGAAGCTACATTGAGTAATGCTTCCAACGGAGAATGGAAAACCTCATCGAGGAAGGGCAACAATGAGTTGACATGATTCCAATGACCGTCGACGACAACAACAAAAACGCATTGGCTTCTTAGTAAGTCTATACTAATTTCATCTTGTTTTCTTTATCAGTCCAGTTATTATACCTCTTTAAGTAGAAAACTCTAACCAAACACTAATAACTTCCAATCTCTTCTTTTCAGGTCTTCCTCTCTACCGTCGCGCACTTCTTCTTTCTACATTCCTAATTATTGTACTTATTTATTTTTATGGTCTGTGGGAGCCCCAATCCCAGTATATATGACAAACAGATTTAAATTTCCAAAAATATGGAACAGTTTCCAGAAATATGTAATAGACATTATTATTTTTTTATAAATTTCAAAGAAAACTAATTCAGGAATGCTAAACTTTTTGTGCCCTGGAATTCTATCAGAAATATGAAACTTTGATAAATTTCAAAGAAAATGGAAAATATTCTATTGCGTGAATATCCGTTGTTATTTCTTTTTATTGTCTGCGGGATCCCCAATTCTAATCTATATGAGAAACACATTTAAAAATAGATTCTATAAATATGTAACAGACACTATTATTTTTTGATAAATTTCAAAGAAAACTAATTCGGGAATGCTAAATTTTTTGTGTCCAAGAATTATATCAGAAATATGAAACTTTGATAAATTTCAAAGATAATGGAAAATATTTTATTCTGTGAAACAGAAATATAGAAGAGGTTCTAGGAATTTGTTTTTATAAATTTCAAAGAAAACTAATTCGGGAATGTCAAATTTTTTGTGTCCAAGAACCTTTGTACTATCTTTCTTGTACTATCAAAAAAATTGTATATGATACACACATACTTCGAGGTTATTTTTAATGTTGTTTTCTGCAACATTTTCATGCCTACTCATCTTCAAATACTTTGAAAGATCTTGGAACCATTTCATTTAATTTTAGTTTAATGTATTTTACTTTTATGCCTATTCCATTGTATTTGAATTTTTAATGTGTATGCTTTAGAAATATGGATCAGATTCCAGATTTTTCATTGATTTCAAAGAAAACATGAACCTTTGTTGCTTCAGAAATATGGAACAGATCCAACCTCCAGGAACCTTTGTACTATCTTTCCTATAGTATCGAAAAAATTGTTTCATGCCTACTCATCTCCAAATACTTTGAAATATCTTGGAACCATTTCATTTAATTTTACTTTAATGTATTTTACTTTTATGCCTATTCTATTGTATTTGAATTTGTAATGTGTATGCTTCAGAAATGTGGAACAAATTCCAAATTTTTCATAGATTTCAAAGAAAACAGGAACCTTTACTTCTATGCCTATTCTATTGTATTTGAATTTTTAATGTGTACTATCTTTCCTGTACTATCAAAAAAGTTGTATACGATACACAGATACTTCGAAGTTATTTTTAGTGTTTTTATCTACAACATTTTCATGCCTACTCATCTTCAAATACTTTGAAAATATCTTGGAACCATTTCCTTTAATTTTACTTTAATGTATTTTACTTTTATGCCTATTCTATTGTATTTGAATTTTTAATGTGTATGCTTCATAAATATGGAACAGATTCCATATTTTTCATAGATTTCAAAGAAAAAAAGAACCTTTAGTTTTATGCCTATTCTATTGTATTTGAATTTTTAATGTGTATGCTTCATAAATATGGAACAAATTCCAGATTTTTCATAGAGTTCAAAGAAAACAAGAACCTTTGTTGCTTATGGAATAGATCCAACCTCTGTTTAATATCCTATTGTATTTGAATGTTTATGAAAGAAGTTTTCTAAGTAAAATTTCATTGTTCGCATATTAACGTGATGGGTCATCTACAAGCCAAATATCACAAAGTCATCCTCTGCATGGATACCACATATACTACAACTTGTTTCCCACGTGTCTATACTCGGTCTCGCCGTAGTAGTGCATTTATTCTGATTTCAACCTGGCAGCGACTACACTTCCATGCAACCTTGTTTCCTTTAGTATTGAATATTCACTTTCTCTTATATAAGCATTTCATGCACAAGTCCTTTTTTATAGTTTGTTTTGTACTTAGTCTATGTCTAACTAATGATTTACCACAAACGATTGTGCCCGAATTTAAACATGGACAAATGATTATAATTCTAAAATTTTGATTTTCAATTCAATACATAACTAAGAAGGACAAGAATCGTAAGGAAATAAAACAACCAAAGTATTGACAAGTGCTTAAATGCAGGCCCACACATTCAGGTTAAGAATTCGACTAGAGTGTAATCATGGTTAGCGTAATAAGTGGATCCTGTATAAAAGTTATTCATACATTCAATGGGAACCCAAGGAGAAAAATTGTGGATAGAGTTATTAATCTAAAAGGTTAATTTAAATTTTAAGAGTGAGAGAGAGAGCAATGACTACAGCAGAGAGTCCATTTTTTTTTTCTTGCTCAATAGACGAAGGGTACAAGCTGATTAGGAGACTCAATTCAAGGATAATTTTGTTTGAATATTGTAACCACCTCAAGGATTCTTACTAAGAGGAATTACTACTGTATATTTAAAGATCATCTCACCAACGGGTCAATAACATCGTGAATTGGAATCTGATGAAAATATTAAGTTTTGTAACTAGATAATCTATTCAAGATTGGTTTTACCTTTAAAATTTAAAACAATTATTATGTTTATTTATAATATATATTTTAATTGTTTTAATATTTCCTTAATCTGATGGTGAATTCCATTCAGAAATGTATCAACCAAGATTCCACGATCGATTACATACGCCATGTTTAAAAAACACAAGAGATAATTAAGAAATTGTAACTTATCTACTACAAGGTAAAACGTAAATTTCTACTCAATCCTAAAATTCATTCCGCTAAAATAACACAAGTTCAATCGACCTTCGAAAAGGTGAACATCTGGGTTTAGGTGCCATGGTAAGTCAACATGAAGAATTTCATACAAAATTCAGAAATATGAGTTAATAGTAACATTGGTAGTGACGACACAAGTGTTAGTTAAGTAAGTATATCGTTTTTAACTAAGGAAATCAAGTCGTACTCCAGTATCAATGATCTAAATAAGTAACAGAGATGAGAGAACCGAAATCAAACCAGGGTAAGTTAAGAACATTCTAAAAGAGAAGAGAAAAACAACATTACAAGAAAATTACAGTAATGAGAGGACTCATGGGGTGTATTGGTCAACATCAAAATCACCACAAGGAGAAAAGTCAAGGAACAATCATTAGATTATTAGATTTAAAGAAAGGCATTAGATCTAATTGTGTTATCAATATTGAATCCTTATTCAAGAACAGTAAAGGAAATTTTCAATTTCAGTCTGTTATTTCCATATGTATCAGACCGCTCCCGTCAAAGTTTAACTATCATGTTTGAAGATAGACCGTTAACGTAGACTACCCTGCTATGTATATCATTTATTTCTGGATTGAAAATTTTCTTAGAGTAAGAAAAAATTATAAATCCCTAGAGTCACAGAAGTTACCAAGTATGCCCCTTATTGTTATGGCTTCAAACAATTATACTTAATTTAAATTTTACAAAAATTATCTATCATCGTAAATGATGCAAGGATAATCATTTGATCAACAATCGTTATGAGATAAAAATTTGAGTATATTCAATGCATATGATAGAATCAAGACTCAATGAATATATGCCATTCTATTATGAGACCATACAAATGAACACATAGGGTCAACAAATATCAATTAAATTTTTCTTTTAAGTATCTATACATTCATTTTAGCCATGCACAATATTAGCAAGTAATCTATAGAATAAGTTTTAATTCTAACTGTGTTCTCAATACAACAAATACATGCGATCAATAATTTACAAATACTTCTTACATGTAATCTATAGAATCTAGGGTCAACTAATGAAGCTCTTCAATCCAAAGATTTTCAAATTCACTCATTCACGTGCCAATCTCAAAACTTCACTGATACCTCACAGCCAATGGTAGGGGTACTCTTCTTTCTTCGTATCCCCCCAAGCCGCAAAGGGGCCACCCACAAAAAACAAAAACACAATAGCACAAACTTTCCCTCGCTAGGAGAGGCTTCCAACTCCTTCAACAAGTTTGCAACCTCAACTCTCAACAAGTAAACTAGTCAAGAAAATGTTTTGCAGCATAACAGTACTTCAAAAATGAGATCCCCTCTCCCTTCCCCTCCAATTATTTTATAGAAAAATTATCAATGACACATATCCTGTTGAAATAATGATTATTCACCCACACCACTTGTCTCACTCTCCCAAAGTTGCACAAGAAAAATCTCTTTTATTTTGATTAATTAGGAAATTTCCCTCACATTCCCCAATTTGTTCCTATTTTTTCTCTTAGTTATCCTTTAGTTCTCAAATATTTCATTTATTTTGTGCCCCCTAAATAGATTTTAGTTTGAGTTGGAATAAGAGTCTTCTTTTAGTTACTATTAGTGGTAGGTTGACTCAAGAGGCTAATCTATGTGGACAACCTATTCTCTCACATTTTAATTTCTTCTTATTTAAAAATCCCCTTTATTATTTTCATGCACACATGTGCATCTACTCGACCTTTACTTCTTATTTCTTCTTTCACTAGAATTTATTAAATCTCAAATGCTTTAACTTATTTAATATTTTATTTAATCAAACCTCTTAGAATTAGACTCTTTGTTATTTTCTTGTTTATAATTTAATAATCATTTGCATGTTATTTTATACCAAAGTATAAGTATTTTTATTTTATTTTCTAGACCTTCTGTATTTTATTGACTCACATTTTGTTTACATGACATGCCCTTCAAGATGCACGTTCATGCTCCAAGGGTGTCACTAGGATTTGACTAGTTTAGAAGTTTGTCAGACGCTCGGACTCAAAAATCCACTTAGTCTACCTTGTGAGAGACTAAGGAATATTTAAGGAATAAGGATTTTGCCTTATTGCACACCCCTTAGAATTCTTTGTGAGCGACTATCTCAATATGCCCTCATGACATCATGGACCTCTCAAAATAGGTAATCGTTAACCTACAGTTTAGGTCATGGAAAGAGTGCTAGTAGGATGTGACAGGGACGCTGCCACACCTCTCCCTCTTATGTCTAGTTTTTTTATATGACCATTTTACTCCATATGTGAGTTGGATTAGAAAGCGTCACCAAGCCTGCATCTAATGACAAGAACGATATCAATAATACATATACATAACATCCATATTGAAATCATCATATATACATGTAAATCAATACTCAAAACTCAAACCAATTACAAGTCCACTCCCTGACTCAATCCAAAGTCCAAGGAATTCTGTTGATTCCATCAACATCCTCAACTATTCATGTATCCTCCACGCTCAAGATAACTCATCAATAATACCTGTCAATCTATACACATCTAGAAATTAACATATAATCAAAATGACATCATAATATAACTCATAATCAAAGCATAATCATAATTTATCATAACCATATCACTTTCTCACAAGTGTCCTCAAAAAATAATACAGTATAAAATATTTTGATTGGAACTAGATGTTGCATATGCCCACTCTTTTTTTAAACTTCATCCTGAAATTTGTGCAATCTAATAATGAAAGCAATAATGTATCTGACACAAATATATATGTCTAATCTATCAAACAAATAAGGAAATTGTTGACGCATCTCAAATGCATCCTCCCACATAGCAGAATGTGGGATATAACTATCCCACTAAACGTTGACCTGATGAAATATTCAACGCCATAGTTTTTGAGTGTGATGGTCTAGCATGCACATTGGCTCCGCGATTAGAGAACCCTCACCCGACACCTACAAAGAACTGAATTCAATAACATGTGACAAATCTGATATATAATGTTGCAAAACATATACATGAAATACATCATGCATACACCTCAAAGAATCAGGTAAGGCTAGTCGTTAAGACACATGTTCTTTCATTTCCACAACATTGAAAGGTCCCATGAGCCTAGGAGAGGGTTTATCACCCTTTCCAAACTTGATCAGACTCTTATGCAGTTTCGCCTGTAAGAAAACTTTGTCGCCAACTTCGTAACTGTGGTCAATGCGATGCACATCACCATAAATCTTATGTCGATCTTGCGCTTCTTTAATTATTTGTTTTATAGTTCACATCTTCTCTTCCATTTCTTGGACTAATTCTGGTCCCACAAGGACTCTATCCTCTAGTCTATCCCAACTCATAGGTGTTCAACACGATCGTCTGTAAAGAAACTCAAAAGGTGCCAGCTTTATTGTACTCTGATAACTTTAAGTCTTCCCAACACTTTCATTGATCCATCACGTACATCCAAATCATATCCTCTAACATTTGATTTTTCCTTTCATTTTTTCCATTTGTTTCGGGGTGATATGATGTGCTAAAATTCAGTTTCATTCCCAATTCCTCTTGGAAACTAGTCCAAAATTGTCTAGTGGACACTGATCCTCGATCAGATATGATCCTTGTTGGTACACCGTGCAATCTCACAATCTCACGAACAAAAAATCTATCTATATCCAATGCCTAATATGTCGTACAAAACATAATAAAGTGTGCACTCTTTGTCGAAGTTTCTATGACCACAAAGATAGAATCATGTCTTCTTGCCATCAGTGGTAACCAAACAATAAAATATATCGAACCAACTTCCCATTTCGATTCAGGAATCATGTGTGGTTGTAACAATCGTGTTGTATGTATATGTTCAATCTTCACTTGCTGACATTCAAGATATCTCGCCACATAATTAACTATGTTATTCTTCATTCATTTCCAGAAGAATGAATGCTTGAGGTCTACCTTCATCTTTGTGACTCGAAGATGAACCATGTATATTGGTTGATGAACTTCATTTAAAATATAAATTCTTAATTTATCATTAGGAGGTACATAAATTATGGTGTTATACCTCAACAATCCATCATTGTCAAAAGAATAACCTTCATACCTCCGTACCATCATGGTGTCTTGACTGGTATTATCTTTAACTTCCTTGTACCATTCATCATCAATCTATAATGTTATAATATTTTCTTGAATATTGATATTAAGTGGTATTACTGAGAATATTCATGGTATTCGACTCAATGCATCTACCACTCTATTCTCCGTTCTTTTAATATAAGTGATTTCAAAATTATACTCAACAATTCTGACCAATTCCTTTGTTGCATGTTCAAGTCACTTTGAGTGAAAATATGATTTAAACCATTGTGATTATTTTTTAGTTCAAATTTGGGTCCAATAATATAATGTCTCCAAACTCATAAGGCATATACAATCGCTAATAACTCCAAATCATGTGTTGCATAATTCTCTTCATGCCTTATTAATTTCCTTGAGATGTAAGTGATCACTCGACTGTCTTGCATTAATACTCCACCTAAACCTTCCTTGGACGCGTCCATGCATACCAAGAAATGCTTTTCCATATCAAGAACTTTCAGTATTGGTGCTGTCAATAATAACTCCTTAAGTCTCTGAAATTATTCCGCGCATTTCTTTGACTAGACAAATTTCTTATTTTTCTTAATCGGATTTTCTATTTTTGAAAAACCTTTGATGAAGCATCAATACTAACCTTGCAATCCCATAAAGATACATACTTATTGTATGTTCGTCGATGTTGTCCATTCCATAATAGCCTCTGCTTTTATTGGATCCATAACGATTCCTTCTCCAGATATGATATGTCCCAAATAATGAATCTTCGTCTGGTAAAAAGAACACTTCGACAACTTCCCATACAACTTGTTTTCTCATAGACACTGTAAAACCAATCTCAAGTGTTCATCATGATCTTCTTTTTTCTGAGAAAAAATCAATATATCATCAATGAATACTTGTACAAACTTGTCCAAGTATTCACGAAATATCCCATTCACCAAATTCATAAGTACACTCGGGGCATTCATCAATCCAAACTATAAAACATTAAACTCATAGTGTCTGAACATCATATTAAATGCAGTCTTAGGGATATCTTCCTCTTTGATCCATAACTGATGATATCCTGATCTCAGGTCAATATTTGAAAACATAGTTCCTCCCTTCATCTAAATTAATCAAATAAATCATCAATTCTCGACAAGCGATGTTGCTTCTCAATCGTGGATTTTTTTAATTGACTATAGTCAATACAAAGCCTCCACAATCCATCCTTATTTCTTAAAAAAATCACCGGTGCACCCCACCGCGACACACTTGGACATATAACTCCTAATTCTAACAATTCCTTCAATTTCATTTCCAACTCCTACAATTTAGGTGTCAACATCCAATATGGTGTTCTTGCAATTAGTTATGTTCCAGGTTTCAAATCTATGGTAAACTCTAATTCTCTTTATGGTGATAAACCTGACAGTTCCTCCGAAAATACGTCTACAAACTCTGATGCTATCGAAAGGTTTTCTAATCCTTTTGTGTCCCCCTTTTCATTAAGCACTAAGATGGAATATAACTTACACCCCTTGTGCATACTTTTTTGTAATTGTAAGGAATAAATAAACCTCAATGACACTCCCTAGTTTCTTCCTACAATTACTCTAATCTATCCCAAATCGTCTGTTAAACTTAACCATTTAGTCTTGCAGTTAAGTAATGCATTGTGTGATTCTAACCAATCCATTATGTTCACTATCCCAAGATTGTAGCATACATGTTTACACTTTTCAGGAAGTCACCCAAGTTAATTTTACAATCCTTAACTTCTCCTCCAACCTTTTTCTAGGAACCAGATGTCATTTCCACATGTCTAAACTCATCTTGTTTGACTTCCTTCACCTTAATTGTTTTAAGAGAAGCACTATATATAAAACTTCCAGTATCTCATGGATCTATTAAAATACTAAAATGTTAATCGATGATCATACATGACATCTAAAGCATGGTGGATTGATGCTCATCTTGATGGTTATTCATCGATGCATGTATCATGTGGGCCTTGAACAAATATCCAACTTTGATAGGTATTGATAATATGACAACTCTTGCCTTCTCAATAGGACATTCTCTCTAGTAATGTGTCTCTTCACATGTCCAACATCCATTCTTCGATCTGATGCTCCTAGTCCCAATAGTAGAAGTTGTTAGCCTAGGACTCTGTTGTACTAGTCTATTCTGCAGACAAGATCTAAATTGTTGTTTTTGTTGCAGATGACATTGTTGTTGTTGTTGTGGTCCTCTATAAGGAGTCCTATAGTGAGGAGTCTGTCTCCGTGGGGTCGAGAATGTAGGTCCTCTAGGCATATCACGGTGCCAATAAGTATGTCTATCTAGTGTATGATGTTGTGACGCTATAGGTGGTGAATGTCATGTATGTCTGTAAGGATTCTTGCCTTGACCCCCACTATTCATATATTCCTTAGTAGCGAAGGCCTTCTGAACTGCATCATGCAACATCTGAGGCATAAATATCCTCACTTTCGCATGGATGTTGAAGTTGAGGCTGAACACAAACTTGTAAACCTTTAATTTCTTAGTGTTCACATGTGGAGCATATCTAAGTAGTTCCATGTACCTAGACTCATATTCTTGTACCATACAACTACCTTGTCGTAAGGCATTGAAATTATTAATATGGCACTTAATGAGTTCATTGGACAAGTAGCTCTCTCGGAATCGTTCCTCGAACAATTCCCATGACACATCTTCAACGACCATGTTTAGTAGAGGTAAGAGTGTCTTCCACCAAAGAAGCACACTCTCTTTCAGTTGAAATACCACCATGTGGACCTTCGTGTTGAAGTTGTAATCGTGTAGTGTGAATCACATCTGTTAGGATATTTAGACACTTAGGAGTTAGTTAAGATCTACT
>JASDQU010225337.1:4383-17501 GCA_032191745.1 Picea mariana | reverse complement strand
GGGGTCCAACATGATGCTTAAATAACGTGCCCAAATCAATGGTTGATCCATCTTCACACAGATCAATGGTCAACAAGGGATCCCGAACCCCCTTGGTCGTTCAACCTTTAATGGTGGGGGGGGTTTCGGAGTGAAACAAGTTTAGGTGGACCTGTTACCCATGATTTTGGTCGTCATGATGATGTATTGATGATGGTGTACTCAGGATCTTCATAAGAACTTTCTCCTGAGAAAAGTTACTTTCATCTCTTCCCAGAAAACTCATTTTTGGAGAAGGTTCACAGGCTGCTAATATATTTGGGTGCGAGAATGTTGATTCTTGCAGGCTGCTTTAAGCCAGGGTGTGAAATTCTCGCACTGTGTTGAACAGTCAGGGTGCGAACTCTTCCTAAAGCATGGAAAAAGATGAATTCTCGATGTTTCTAGAAGGGAATCTTCTAGAAGGATGGATTGGCATTCGAAGGATTATCCTTGTACTGGATTTCCAGATATTGTGGGATCATTCTTATCCAAGTAACTAATTCATTCTCTCCTATATATTGAGGGAATTCTCATGTAAAAGGTTAAGCAAGATTCATTGGAGAATTGGTGAAAGAATTGTGTGAAGGATTGAAGCTTGAACAACAGCTTGGAGACTCTAGCAAGTCCATCAAGAGGATTTGATATTCTTCATGCAAGGATTGAGCAAGTGTGTGTGTTGCAGCCAAGGGCGATCGAAAGGAAGTTTACGACATGAAGGCTCAGGTTGTAATATTTACCTTGAATTAATATGATACAGTGGCATGTCCCTTTCCCATAAAGCTATTTCCACTTTATTGTATAATTCCTTGATCATATACATAGGTTGAATGTTGAATAGATTGTGCTATCTTCACTTTGGTTGGTTTGTGTTGTCTTGGTCTTGACTTCACGAGAGCACTGGAGTGAAGCGGGAGCAACAAAGACCATAGGAAGCGATTATAAGGTATGTTACTTGTTCTTGCCTCCTATTTAATTCAATGGTCAAAACTTAGGGAAAGAGTCATGTCCTGTCTTGCTTTGTTCTAGATCCAGATGGATCTAGGGAGATCTGTTAGTGTCCGCGCCTACCAATTTATCCAATAACAAAATTGGCGACTACAGTGGGGAACAACCCATTTTCTTTGTGTCTTTTGGTATTTTTCTGCGGCCATTTGCTCTTGTTTCACTTTTCTTATTTCCTATCAATCTTTGAGTCTTCAGGATATCCTGATAGACCCTTTGGGTCCAGAGGCCTTTTCAATTTTTTCTTCATTTTCCAAAAATTTGACTAGTTTCATAGGTTTTCGCACTACACTTCACTGTAGCCTGCGAGAATCCACAAAGTTCGCACTCTGCCTTTAGGTTGCAGTGTGAGGTTCTCACACTTTTCTCAAGGTCCACCTGCGAGAATCACTAATTCTCACACTGTGTAATACTACCAGCCTGCGAACTCATTTTTTCAAAATTTTGGATTTGAGTTTTAAGATCAAAATTTAAGATTCATAATTTAAGATCAAAATTTAAGATCAAAAACTGAGTGTGCTTGTGCTTGATGACCATACTCTCTGATTTCAGAAAATGAGTGTGCTTGATTGGTTAAGGAATGGTGATCGGTTGAAAGTTGAGTCTTTTGGTCTTTATCATTTGTTGATTGTTTGAAAGATCACTTTCCTCATGCAAATTAAAAGACTAGTTTGGGCTTCTTTGTTTTAACAAAGTTCATTATTGCTTTTAGTGAAACAAAAAGATTTAATTTCTTGCTTTATATTAGATTGGGGGCATCCTTGCATTTGAAGTAGTGAAATTGCATGATTCTTGGCATTTTTTGATCTTAAATTATGAATCTTAAATTTTTTCATCTTAAATTTTGATCTTAAATTATGAATCTTAAATTTTGATCTTAAAACTCAAATCCAAAATTTTGAAAAAATGAGTTCATAGGCTGGTAGTATTACACAGTGCAACAATTAGTGATTCTTGTAGGTGGCCCTTGATCAAAGTGCGAGAACCTCGCACTTCAACCTAAAGGCAGAGTGTGAACTCTGTGGATTCTTGTAGGCTACAGTGAAGTGCAGTGCGAGAACCTCTGAAACTAGTCAAATTTTTGGAAAATGAAGAAAAAATTGAAAAGGCCTCTGGACCTGGAGGATCTATCAGGATATCCTAAAGACTCGAAGATTGATAGGAAAGAAGAAAAGTGAAACAAGAGAAAATGGCCACAGAAAAATACCAAAAGCCACAAAGAAAATGGGTTGTTCCCCACTGTAGTTGCCAATTTTGTTATTGGATAAATCGGTAGGTGTGGACACTAACAAATCTCTCTAGATCCACCTGGATCTAGAAAAAAGAAAGACAGGACATGACTCTTTCCCTAAGTTTTGACCATTGAATTAAATAGGAGGCAAGAACAAGTAACATACCTTATAATCGCTTCCTATGGTCTTTGTTGCTCCCGCTTCGTTCCAGTGCTCTCGTGCAGTCAAGACCAAGACAACACAAACCAACCAAAGTGAAGATAGCACAATCTATTCAACAGTCAACCTATGTATATGATCAAGGAATTATACAATAAAGTGGAAATAGCTTTAGGGGAAAGGGACATGCCACTGTATCATATTAATTGAAAGTAAAGATTACAACCTGAGCCTTGATGTCGCAAACTTCCTTTTGATGGCCCTTGGATCCGACACACACACTTTCTCAATCCTTGCATGAATAAGATCAAATCCTTATGATAGACTTGCTAGAGTCTCCAAGTTGTTGTTCAAGCTTCAGTCCTTCACACAATTCTTTCACCAATTCTCCAATGAATCTTTCTTAACATTTTCCATGAGAATTCCCTCAATATATAGGAGAGAATGAATTAGTTACTTGGATAATAATGATCCCACAATATCTGGGAATCCAGTACAAGGATAACCATTCGAATGCCAACCCATCCTTCTAGAAGATTCCCTTCTAGAAACATCGAGAATTCATCTTTTTCCATGCTTTAGGAAGAGTTCACACCCTAACTGTTCAACACACTGTGAGAAATTCACACCCTGGCTTAAAGCAGCCTATGAGAAGCAACATTCTCACACCCAAATATACTAGAAGCCTGCAAACCTTCTCCAAAAATGAGTTTTCTGGGAAGAGATGAAAGTAACTTTTCTCAGGAGAAATTTCTTATGAAGAGCCTAAGTACACCATCATCAGTACATCATCATGATGACCAAAATCATGGGTAACAGGGCCCTATCCCAATGTGGCATCACCTCATTGCATCCTAACTCCCCCTCTCTAAAAATTGATCGCCTACCATTTTTACAACTCACCACCACCATCCCGAGGTATCACATCCCACAACCACCCTCTGCAAGTTCCATGTCATGACCATGTCAACACGTCCCATCCATATAACTGTTATAGGTCATATCTTTCCCTTTCGCCCCTCAATCACCAGTCCACACCTCAACCAGAGACACCCATCAGACGTCTTTCATCCTACCCTGTCATGCTCTAAATGACCTGTTGTCCATTTATGTCTGGCCACATACCCATTGTTCATCTAACCTGCCCTTTCCACCCAACAGATATGCGTTCACTCAAATTCAACCCTATTTCGGTCAGTTCCCATTCCATTCACACTCCCTGCGTATCAGAGACTCATTTTCCTTCATCTCTGCAACACCTCATCCAACTAGATTTTTTCACCTACTAACATGTCTTCAGTGTGAAGGTATCGGTGGAAATCAATGGCGCTTAAAACAAAAAAGTCAAATGTGGAGGAAAATCCTTTTCTCCCACCTCTCGTTGATCTCGACCAGATCCTGTTAGCAGACAAAGACTATCTAATCTCAGAAACCAGGCCTGAATTCGACTTTGCTGAGATACAATCGTGGTTTAGAGACACCTTCATCGATCAGAGCGATGAAATTGGGTTGTGTTAGTCAAATCTCCCTCTGTATATTTTTCCCCAAGTCTATCACTTTCCTGAATACACCCTCAAGTGCCAAGCACACTACCTCCCTGATCATCTTCATCTCGAGAAACCCTTTTCCTTGTTTCACCCGATGCCATCGATCAAATGATGCAAGTACCCAAAGATGAACCCCGTTCTCCCCTCACATTTAAAATTCTGACAGAATTGTATCAGAACCTGATGTTTCCCCAAAGAGCACAAATCTTCGAGATGTTCCTTCCACCAGATGCCCAATTCTGTAAGAAGAATACTCCCTATCACTCGTCCATATTTTTCGAAAAGGGACTCTAGATTGTCTCCACACTTTGTTTCTTTCTCGATTACTTCTCATATGAATGTGTGGATGAATCTATCTTACGTTTGTTGTCCATTTTTTCTGCTGAAGAGAAAGTCACCACCCATTTTGACTACAATGGTTTCTTGGGTGAGAACCTGCATGACCCGCTGGAAAATTTCCCTACAGAAGGCATGTTCTGGTATTCTTCAATATTGGCCTACATGTTCATGTTCTACCAAGAAGACAAATTTTCCTTTCACATGTAGAAGATGGACAAGGAAGGAAAACCTCAAGCAGTCACTTTATGGACATCACTGCTCAGGAGAAGCTCCACTGAGTTCACTTTTAAACAATTCATTGAGTTGTTTTATAACCCAGTTGTAGTCATGCTTAGTTGAATACCTAAGCTAAGGATAAATGAGGATATCCAAAGAGTTCTCCACCTTTCAGATCTCGCAAATACTGGGGACTAGTTTCTATACCAGAATCACATAGAAATTAGAGTGTATGGGTGTGAACTAGCTCCATAAAAGTTACCCAAGTATGTGCCTATTCGAACATTCTCACTGGAGTATATTCGTCAGATGATAAAATCAGATGACATCCATTTTGTGTCTCTGAAAAAAAAACAGTAGATGAGAATCAAAGGGAAAATAAGACCATTTATATGCAAAAGTCAAGCTGTTGGGGAAGAGGCCGATAAATTATTGAAGGAAATGAAATTCAACACCGGTTTTATTTGGCGATATGACCCTAGTGGGATCATTGTAGAGATGAGATCCAAGAACAAAATTTCACCTTCTACCCACACCCTCAAACCAAAAATTGAAAAGTATGTGAACCAGACAGAATGGGAAGAAAACACTCTTGTAGATACAGAGCCACAAGAATATCCTTCAGTCTCTTTTTCACTGACTACCACTCCACAGGTACCCAAGGAAAAAAGGCCAAGAAAGGATGATTCACCTTCAATCACTAAGGTATTAGTAGAATATTTTCAGGTATACAGCAAGAAACCCAAAACCACTCATGCTACTCACATATCTGGTGAGGAAGAGCCCTACTCTGCCACAGTGATTGAAAGAAGATAGAAGGTGGTGTCAACTTATTCTTCAAAGAAGTAGACAGAGATAGTTGTGACCACCCAAACTCCACAAGGATCTATACCTCTAATCATTTTTGAAAAATATGAAATGATTAAAAAGAAGAACCAAATGCTCACAAACAACACCTACTCTTAGTTTTGGAAGAAAACTTCCACAACACAACACAGACTATTGTCATCCTTCGACACAAAGAAAGGAAGAATGCATATGGCATTTCTTGAAGCATAGGTGCCTCAACCCAAAGATATCACTAACTACAAGAGGTCAACTATTTCTTTTGACACCAAACAAGTCCATCCAGCTGACCGTATGGATTTACACAGAGAGACTGGAGAAATGGTTTTCTCCACATTAGCACATGCTTCCTCTACCCCAGATAAGTTACAGATATCTTTAAGCAATGTTCAAACCCAATTGAAGTTGGAAAAGATATCCTCTTTTGCAAAAGACAACAGAGTAAAATCCTTAGAGGAGTTGCTGCTCAAGATTGGGTATGATCCCTCGAATGTAAAAGCAGCAGAGGAAATGTTGAAGAAAAAGAATGATGACATTGCATCTTTGAGAAAACAACTGAAATTGCCACCAATAGAGGATTCACAAGCTAAAGAAATAGCTGACCTAGAAAATGAGAAAGAAGAATTGTTGAAACTTATCATGCAGCAGAATGCACAGCTCAAAGAAATGGAGGTAGAGTTGGAAAATTTATTGAAAGAGAAGGAACAATCGATCTCAATGGAAGTCATTTCATTGAGTGCAGTTTCCATCGCAGAAGTTAGTACAACAGTTGTGCCAACAACCACTACAACAAAAATTCCATCAGCAACTCCATTGTCAGCATTGGAAAACACTATGGAGCTATCAAAGTCCATGGAGGAGATGAATCTGTAAGAAACAAAGATTAATAGGTTGAAAAGGGAGGTTGAAAATATCCAAGAACTCAAATATTCTTTCCAAATCAGATACAATGTTGAGAGACAAACAATGGAGAAGCTTAAGAAGGAAATAAAACAACTCCAGAAACAAATAGTGGCAGGAAAGACATTAGCAGAGGCTAAGGAAAATATATGGACAGATATCTCGAAATCCATAAATGAAATTTGGCCCATGGTGCAAATCATGTTCGAGAAACATGATCTAGTTTTAACAAGTACGCAGGCCATTGACAGGATAAGAACAGAGCTGGGTGAGATTCCCTCGACAACTAATGAGATCATTATGTTTCTAAACTCAAAAACCAAAGAAGAGCTAGAAGAACTGAAATTCGAAGACAGAACATAGACTATCCTTGAAGTAAAAAGAGTGTTGACTAAAAAGGGATTAATGTTGCATTTGGAGGAAAAGGATCAGAACATGGACATTGGAGTTCAAATATTTGTAGCAATATTGAAGCCTTACTGAAAAAAGGTCTTCCTGATCTAGGTGTCCTAAATGATAAATTAATGACTTTGTTCGATAACAAGCAAAATATCGCCACCATGGCCAAAGATAGTTCCAAGTTTTCATGAATACAGGGCAACATCACAAGCAAAGCATTATTGCAGACTCTACAGCATGACCTCAGCATACAACACGAAATCAAGTACATCTTCCTCATCAAACCGACTTTTGCTAAATACACCGAGATGGACAAAGTCTACCACCGGTTATTGAAAGTTACCATCCCAAGCACACAAAGATGGGATGAGCTGGGAGAATTGATTGAGTAAAGGTAAAGCCTCATCCAACTCAATGTCCAACACAGTTAAATTCATCCAAATGACTCACCAACGGTCTTCCTTTAAATCATCATGAGAGATTCGACACATCATCATCAGTTACTACATTTTTCCATCTTGTTAGCTAGTTAGTTAGACTCAGACTCCATCACGTCCTGATCATTAATTAGAGGGTCATTGTAAAATTTTATTATAAATATTTCCAACTTAGAAGTATTGAGGGTTGTTGATCTTTACACCCAAGAAAGCTCTAATTGTTGTAATTTTTATCAAGAGGTTATTGAAGTAATACAAAGAGAAGTTTCAAAGGATTCCTATGTGTTAATTCTTGGTGAAGTTTCCTCTATCTGCTTAAAAGTTTTTCCTTCTCAGTTATCATATTGTCTTTCTAAATATAATCTTTAAAAGAAGTTAAATTTGCAGAATATGCCATTCTGTACTCTATTCTTAGTCTTTTATAGATTTAAATGTTTTTCTTCTGAAGTTATATCAAATAAATTCTTTAATGCTTTTTTGTTTTAACTGATATCTCACCTTTTTTAGCAATACACCATTTTATTCCTAAAAGAATCCAGCATTAGCACTATCTCGCCCTGTAAAACTAATCTTATAAAAGATGTCTTTAACCTCTATCATTTCTAAAACAGACCCCATAGCCGAATGGAAGCGTATGTAATGTTCAGCCATTTTATTTAAAAACAATGCAAACAACTCAGTTATATTCTTTCTAACTAGCCTAAAATCTTGAAAATCCAAATAAATCTAAAACTCACAGAGAGATCCCTCTCTGAAATTTGTAGGGATAGCTCCCAGTTTCGAAGAGTTTGGTTTAGGTTACCTCTGATAAATTCCTTCTTACCTCATAACAACCTCTAGGAATTTACAGAGTGATAACATAAATGGCGACCATACTGGGGAAGAACTGAACAAACTTTCCACCCCTTGTTTTCTTTTCCCTAAAACAAAGATGAATTTATTTCTAGAAGAAACACAAACCCTAAATTTTATCTAGAAATAATGTTCATAGGTTGTTAAAGTTTGTATATAAATAGTTAAAATCTCCAAAGGAAGAATAAAATCAACAGTTCTGGCTCCAAAAATAATTTCTACCAGATCTCATCCTGACCCAGAACCTACAATAGTAATAGATAACCCCGAAAGACTACTCAGGAAGAAAAATACTGCAGAAATTTCGAGGAGTAACAACCCACTTCCAAGGTCTTTTTCCATCCTAGAAAAGTTGGTTTCTCTTCCAGACCTTGAGCCTGAAATACCCTTTCAAACAAGTCTTTTCAGGACAAAATCCGACAGTTTTGTCAGTAAAACGGTCTCAGACCTAATTGTTTTTCATCCCAGGACCCCTGAGATACTTTCTCCTAGAGATGAATTTGATCAACATTTTCACCCTGATACTGATAAGCTCGAATACCTAGTCGCAAATCTTGGTCAAGCCTTAGACAAAATTTATCTTCAATAGTCCGTCAAACTTCCTGTTTTAACTATTGCTGCAGTTTCTGCTAAAACTAAACCAAGTCACTCCATTCCTCCAATCCCTTTGTCTCCTATATCTTCAGGCATTAACTCTCATGTCACACAAGTTGTCGTTCAGCCTCCCCCACCAATCATAGCGGCAATATATGCTCCATTGGTATTGGTTGATCCTTTACATGACATGCCCCGAGATTATCAAACTAGACTGCCACAGTTTGATAGTACTGGTTCCTTGAATGCACAACAACATGTTGACAAAATGAACGATTACTTTGACCTGCAGGAAGTAGATGAAGCTGATGTGCAGATGAGATTATTTGCACAAAGTCTAACTGGAGAAGTGAAAAAATGGTTCAAAACTTTATGTGTTTCTACCATTACTGATATTTATGGCTTTCATCGGACTTTCCTTGACCGGTGGGAGGTAAAGAAAAATCCTCTTCGGATTCTGTCAGAGTATGAGAACATCAGAAGGAACCAAGGAGAGACAATGCAGGACTACTGCACTCATTTCAACAATCTATACAATGCTATCCCGACTGAAATCAAACCACCACAAGGTTTGGCGTTAATAAATTTCCCTGATGGTTTTGACGCCGACATGTCATATCAATTAAGGGAAAGAAATACAACAACTTTGGAAGACATGCAAAGAAGTGTCATCAGTGTAGAAGCAAATCTTTTGGCCAGAAGGGCCAGGCAGAGAACAAAAAAGAGGGTCACCATCAAAGAATAACCTTCTACTTCCTCATCAGATGCTAAATTAGATTCTCTCACCAGAGCTATGGAGAAAATGATGGAGAGACTCACCAGAACTGATAGGAACCCACCTAGGGAGAACTAAGCTACCCCTCAAATCAGAAACCCAAACTTTAGAATAAATCCACCTCAGATTATACAGAGAGATCCTAGAGATCAATGGGAACAAAGGGGACCTAATCAACAGCTTAGACCACCTCTCTAGGAAAACTATGCTGATGATGGGGAAGAAGTAATTGAGGATTTTAATGATACTCATATAAATCTAATGGGTGATCATGATCACGATCATGAATCTATTTTCCTCACCCAGGAAGAACATGAAATTTTTCTCCTTTCACAAACAGAGGTAAATGAGGAAGCTGAGAAAAAAGAACAACAAGGCTTTGAGAACATTATAATGGAGGTTCATAGGTAGTACAACTTGAGGAGTAAGAAGACTAATGAGAATTCTCCGAAGAAGGCTGTTGAAACCAAGAAAACCTCAGAAAACCTTCCCAAGAAAGCCCCTGGCTGGAATGACGTCGAATCCTTTGCGCAAAAAACTCCAGAAATTCTTAAGAGAATAATTCGAACAGAAGTTTCATTAACCATTCAAGTAGGTGCACCTATCCACAGAGTTTCTATCAATAAATCAGAAGTACAGAGTTTAAACAAAACCACCGTTCCTTTCAGCCTTGAAGGGGAACTAGTAAAATTGAAGATTCCCATTCCCCTCTCCGAGGTGATGGACAAGAATGCTTACAGGTCTCAGGTGATAAAAGATTTAAGCATCGAATCTGATATAGGTACCAAAGCCTTGAATGTTGGATCTGTACACCACTCTGAAACAGTAAACCTTATCGATGATCGACTTGAGCTCCTGTTTGGTCCTGAAGTTGACGGTCAAACTGATAATGGCATCGTGGTCCCTTTTTAAATCGGCCTAAATATCCACGATCTAATATTACACAACGCTATGATAGATTCAGGTGCCTCTCACAACCTAATGCCCAAAGCCGTGATGGAAAAGTTGGGACTTGAGGTCACCATACCCTACAAAGATTTGCATTCTTTTGACTCCAGCAAGGTTAAATGTATAGGTCTAATTAAATACTTATGCATCACCTTGGCTCAAATCCTAGCGAAAAGTTTGGTGATGGACATTGTCATGGAAGATATTTCCCCCAAGTATGGTATGTTTCTATCGAGGTCTTGGGGAGATAAATTGAGAGGAATCCTCTAGCTATATATGTCCTACGACACCATTCTGGTTTTCGGTCAATAGGGAAGACTTTACAAGGAAACACTAATGAAGTATATGGTTAGTATTCAGGACAAGCCACACAATTACCCACTATATTTCACACACTTTGACCTAGATTCTTTTATTCTATATAACGACGGTGATCTTGAAGAAAAAATCGCACAACTAGAGGATGATGCACTTGATCCAAAGGATGATAAAGAAATTGTCAAAGTAAGAAACCCCATGATTGAAGAAAATGAAGAGTTGCCAACAGACTTCTAGAGCATGGACTTCGATGGTGCTATGAGTAAAGAAGAAGTTCGATTCGGAGTGTGGATGCATAATCACAGATCAAAGTACTTCGAGAATCATTCCTATAAACTGAACTTCCAATGTACTAACAACATAGCTGAGTACGAGGATTTCATGCTCGGCCTGAAACTATTGAAGAAAGTTGGTGCTAAGTAGATAATGGTAAGGGGTGATTCTAAATTGGTTATCAAGCAAATCAAAGGTGAGTATGCAGCAAAACACCCCAGACTTAGATCCTATAGGAATGCTATTTTATATGCTCTTCAATGGTTTACTGAGATTAACTTGCAGGTGATGCCTAGGGGACAAAATATACTCACAGACGGACTGGCTACATCAACAGCTACCTGTAAAATCCCTTTTTGTCCCACTTGCAAGTACACCGTGGAGGTGAAGTGTAGACCCACCATTCCTGATAACATTAGATATTGGCAGGTATTTGGAAATGATGATCAAATTGAAGATTTACTACAATGTAAATATGATTTTGAATGTACAAACATACATTTAGAAAATGGTGACGAATTTGCAAATAAATCAGTTTTTGAGAATGGCAGTGTAAATACAATAGATGCTAAAGAATTCAATGAAAATGATGTAGATTCTGATATCCTGCAATTGAAAAATAATGTGTTACCTAGAGGTTTAGTTCTATTGGAAGACTTGTTTGATTTTAACGATCTGGCCAAAAAACTGAAAATTGAAGCTAGTGGTAAAGAGGTTGAAGATTGCAACATAGGAACAAAAGAAAACCCCAAAATGATAAAACTGTCTAAATCCTTGCCACCAGAGAAAAAAAGAAAATACATTGAACTTTTTAAGGAATATATAGATGTTTTTGCCTGGGGCTATGAGGACTTAAAATCCTATGACACAAGTATCATACAGCACCAGATTCCCATAAAAGAAGAACACACACCTTTCAGACAGAAACTTAGGAGAATTAATCCCAAGTTGCTTCCCCTGATAGAGAAAGAAATCAAAAAGATGTATGATTCCAAGATTATAGTCCCCTTGAGTTTTTCCAAATGGGTTTCTAATCTAGTTCCGAACAAGAAGAAAACTTGCGAGATCAGACTCTGTATAGATTTCAGAAATCTGAACAAAGTCTCCCTCAAAGACAATTACGCTTTACCCAAAATGGACCATATTTTACAAAAGGTAGTCGGATCCAGTAGGATCTCTTTACTGGATGGTTTCTTTGGTTACAACCAAGTTCTGGTCCATCCAAAAGATCAAGAGAAGACAACTTTTATCACACCCTCGGGAACCTTCATGTATGTGAAGATGCCTTTTGGTCTGATGAACGCTGGGGCTAATTTCCAAAGAGCAATGGATATTGCCTTTGTTGATGAGACTTGGAAATTTATAGTCATTTATCTGGATGATGTAACTATTTACTCCAAATCTGATGAAGAACATTTGCTCCACCTCAGACGTGTGTTTGAAAAGTGCAGGAAATTTGGGATTTCACTGAATCCTAAGAAAAGCCTTTTCAGGTTAGAGGAAGGTAAACTACTGGGACACATAATCTCAAAAGACATAATTAAAATAGATCCAAATAGGATAGAAGCTATCTAGAAGGTGGAACACCCTAGGAACATCAAAGAATTGTAATCTTTCATTAGCAAAATGAATTTCCTTAGAATATTCATACCAAACTTGTCCAAACTTCTCAGGAATATCACCAATATGTTGAAAAAGGACACAAAAATCAAATGGAATGTTGAGTCCAAACAATCATTTGAGCAAGTGAAACATGCTTTCACCCAAGCCCCAGTTCTAATTAGCCCAGATTATACCAAAGACTTTTATCTTTTCTCCTTCGCATCTAAGCACACTATAGCAACAGTATTGTTGCAGAAAAACAGGGAAGGGAATGAGCAACCCATAGCTTTTTTCAGAAAATCTTTAAGAGACACACCATTGAATTATAACATTATGGAAAAACAAGCCTTCTCTCTGGTAAAGGCTATAAAATATTTTAGGGTCTATATTCTCCACTCTCACGTAATTTCATACGTCCCAAACATAGTGGTTAAGGATATCCTGACCCAGGATAATCCGGATGGAAGAAGAGGAAAATGGATTGCGGTTATTCTGGAATACGACATTGAAATAAAACCTACTAAATTGATCAAAGGACAGGGTTTCGCCAAACTAATGGTTGAGTCTAATTTTCATGCTTTAGATATTAACTTTTTGGCTACAGTAAACGGAACGAAAGAGCAGGTGACTCTAAACATAAAAGAGGCATTCTTAAACT